>JAREIK010003473.1:0-202500 GCA_029783825.1 Sapria himalayana
TAAAGAGTGTCTTATAACTCATAATAAATTAATATCTTATTATATGCTTTTTTTTATTTCAACCCCCCCCCCCCCATCCCCTCTTACCAATCCCAGGTAGATGCATACGAAAAATTTCTACTCTGGTCAATCATCTCAGTAATGATAATGACTAAGTACATTTAATTATAAAATTCTTATGAGATCTAATGCATTAGTAATGATTTAAACACATCTAATATCTTATTATATGTTATAAACAAGTTTGTTATCAACTTATTATAAAGAATAACTTGTTGACTCATTATAAATTAGTGTTTTAGCAACTCATTATAAATGAGTCCTATCAACCCATCATAAATGAATATCTTATTAACTCATTATAAATGAGTACCTTATCAACTCATAAAAAAAAGAGTGTCTTATCATCTTTTTATAACCCAATGTAAAATAATTTATTATAAATAAGTGTCTTATAACTTATTTTAATGAGCATATACTAACTACTATAAATGAGTGTCATGCCAACTCATTATAAAAAATATCTTATCAACTACTGGTATGTGATTGATTTATCAACTCATTATAAATTAGTATCATATAAATTATTTTAATTGAATGACTTATAACTCATTATGAATGAGTGACTTATTGCTCATTTTAAATGAGTATTTTGTATCTCATTATAAATTAATATCTTGTTGATACTTTAAAAATGAGTTTCTTATCAATTCCTTAAAGTGAGTTTCTTATAAACTCATTATGAATGAGTTTCTTATCAACTATGTATAAAAGACTATTTTATCACCTCCTTATAAATGAGTGTCTTATCATGTAATTTGTAAATGAGTGTGTTATGAACTCTTTGTAAACTACCATCTTATCATGTATTATAAATGAGTGTCTTATGATCTCTTTATAAACTATTATCTTATAAATAGTTATATATGAGTGTCTTATCTACTCATTTTAAAATAATATCTTATAAATTCATTATAAATGAGTGACATTTCAACTCCTATAAATGAGTATAACTCATTTTGAGGTGTGACTTATCAAATTTTTACAAACAAATATCTTATCATCTCATTATAAAAAAATATCTTATCAACATATTATGAGAGAGTATCTTATCAATTCCTTATAACTAATTGTCTAAAATAGTCATAAGATAAGTATGTTATAACTCTTTATAAATGAGTGACTTATCAACTCTATAAAGTGTATTATCTACTCTTCATCAATGAGTATGCTATAAATCATTATAAGTGAGTTTTTTATAATTCGTTTCCAAATGAGTGTCTTATTACTCGTTATAAATGAGTGTCTTATAACTCATTATAAATACATGTTTTATTACTCATTATAAATGAGTATTTTATTATTTGTTATAAATGAGTATCATATAACTCTTTATAAATAAATCTTCTATACCTCATTATAAATGGGTCTCTTATAGTTTGTTATAATGATTCTCATATAACTTATTTTAAATAAATAACTTATAACTCATTATAACTGGTCATCTTATAAAACATTATAAACTAGTATAATATAATTTGATATACATAAGTGTCTTATAACTCATTATAAACTTGTGTATTATCAACTAGTTATAAATGAGTTTCTTTTCAATTGATTAAAATGATTGTCTTATTAACTTGTTAAAATGATTTTTTTATCAATTCGTTATAAAAAGTGTCTTATCAATTCTAAAAATTGAGTATTTGTTCAATTCATTGTAAATGAGTATTTTATAAACTCGTTATTAAAGTGTCATATCAACTCATTTTAAATGCATGTCTGATCAATTCATTATAAACACATGTCTGGTTAACTCATTATAAACACATGTTTGATCAACTCATTATAAACATGTCTCTTATAAATTAATTAAATCAGTGTCTTTATCTACTCATTATAAATGAGTTTCTTAGCAACTCGTAACAAATGAGCGACTTATCAAGTTGTTATAAAGAAGTATCTTATTAACTTGTTATAAATGAGTATCTTTTCAAATCATTATAAACAAGTTTCTTATCAGCTCATTTTAAACAGGCTTCTTATCAACTCATTAAAAAGGATTGTCTTACCAACTCATTATAAACAAGTATTTTATTTTTCTTTAAAGACATGTCTTATAACTCATTATAGATGAGTATATTCTCAACTCATTAAAAATGAGAGCCTTATTAACTCATTGTTAATAGATGCCGTATAAACTTTTATAATGAGTTTGTTGTCAACTCATTATAAATAAGTGTCTTATCATCTAGTTATAAATGATCGTCGTATCAACTCATTATAAATGAGTGTCTTATTAGCTTATTACAAATGATTATATTATAATTCACTATAAATATATATCTTATAATTCACTATAAAAGAGTGTCTTTTAACTCATTATAAATGAATTTCTTATAACTCATTATAAATGAGTATCTTATCAACTCATTATAAATGAGTTTCTTATCAACTTGTTATACATGAGTATCTTATTAACTCGTTATAAATATGTATTTTATCAACTCATTCTAAATGAGGGTCTTATCAATTTATTGTGAATGAGTATCTTATCAACTCCTTATAAAAGAGTGTCCTATCAACTCATTATAAAAGAATATCTAATTAACTTATTATAAATGAATATATTATCAACACATTATAAATGAGTATTTATAAACGTATTACAATTGAGTGTATTATGAACTAGTTATAAATAAGTAGCTTATCAACTCATTACAAACAAGTCATAAAGGAGTGTGTTATAATTTTTTTTATAAATGAATATCTTATAAACTCCTTATAATTGAGTATATTATAACTCATTATAAATGAATGTCTTATAAATCATTATATATGAGTATCTAATAACTACTTATAAATGAGTTCTAATAAATTCATTTTAAATAAGTGTTTTATCAACTCATTATAAATGAGTATCTTATTAATTTCTTATAAATGAGTATCTTATCAATTCCTTATAAATAATTATAATATCAATTCATTATAAACAAGTATCATATTCTTTGATATGCTAAATACCAAATAAAACTAGTAATCTTAGTCAATATTCATGATGTGTTTAATAGAAAAAAGCTTTAAAATGAATAATTTCACTAAGTTATATTTTTTATGAAATATGAAGGATAATTGAAAAATTTTATGATGTTTGTTTGAAATTAAGATTGATGGATTGTTGAGAAGAATAGTAGTAAAAAGTTTTGTTAACTCGTAGTATTAATTATGTTACGACTTTGTTATATCTCATTGAGTTATAAGATAGTTTATGCATCCATTCTTAGCTAAAATTCTATATGAATACTTATTATAATATTCACGTGTGATAACTCTACTACATTAGTAACACAATTATTTCACTATGAAATACATTCTTATTGGTTGTGAAATTTTAATGGAGTTATAATCACTCTAGCTTAAAATATTATTTAATAATTATGACATTAATTTCATATTATAATAACCAAGAACCTCATTAGTACTCAAAGTCATGACAATCTTTGGTGCCATGACAAGCTTTGATGCTAAAACTTTTTCATTATAGAGCCAGTAAATTCAAAACAAAAACTATGATGTTATTCCAAGCACCTCATCTTTTAGCTATAGAACGTTCTACAGAATCATACTCAAGCCTCAGCCATTTCCAAGCTATGACATTTGCTCTTGAGAATGTCTAGCCAGATCTTATTTCCAATGTTGCAATTTTGAGTTATAGTGATAAATTGTGTAGTAGTGATCATTCTCATTTATGTAGAGGTGTCAACCGTGCCGCGCCGGCCCGCCCCAGCACGAGGCACGGCACGGTTCAGCGGTGCCTGGGCCGGCCCGGCACGGAAAATATCCGTGCCCGGGCCCGTGTCGTGCCGTGCCGTGCCCGGGCCCGTGTCGTGCCGTGCCGTGCCCGGGCCTGTGTCGTGCCGTGCCGTGCCCGGGCCTGTGTCGTGCCGTGCCGTGCCCGGGCCCGTGTCGTGCCGTGCCGTGCCCGGGCCCGTGTCGTGCCGTGCCCGGGCCCGTGTCGTGCCGTGCCCGGGCCCGTGTCGTGCCGTGCCCGGGCCCGTGTCGTGCCGTGCCCGGGCCCGTGTCGTGCCGTGCTCGGGCCCGTGCCGTGCTCGGGCCAGTGCCATGCCCGGGCCCGTGCCGTGCCGTGCCGTGCCGTGCCTGGCCCGGCACGGATCGGCCCGCGGCACGGCAAACCGGCACGGGTTTATCCCGTGCCGGTTTGCCGTGAGTCCGACCGCATGCTTCCCCTCCCGCAAAAAAAGACCGCGGGTCGGGTCTAATTCGACCCGACCCGTGGTCCCCCGTTTCCCGAACCGCTCGGACAGGTTTGCCCGAGCGGGCCAGGCGAGGCACGGCACGGCACGGCCCGTCGTGCCTGTGGGCCGTGCCGGGCCCGGTACGGTAGCACGATCGTGCTCGTGAAAAATGGGCCGTGCCGTGCCGGCCCTGCCCGTTTGACACCTCTACTATTTATGTAGTCATCTGATCCAAGAGAGAGGCTAAAACAATGACTAATTATGTGTACCATAGTTATCTAATGTAAGAGAGTGACCAAAGTTTTTGTTCATTCTCAATACTATGATTTTATGTTCTAGAGACGAAATATGTAGTCATAGTTATTTTCAATATTACTGTATTCTAAAGTTTGAAAGTGACAAAAATCACTACTCATTCCTATATAGCAATGACTTTTGACTTAAAGTTTGTATCTAGCAATCTGAGTATAAAAGAGAAAATTATAAAATTTGAGAGTATTTTAGGGCATGAGAAAAAAATAAAACTAGGATTTTGGGAAATTTTTTCATCCAACCTTTGTAAAGATTCATTAACAAATCAGTGATGCAAGATACTTATTAATGTTCAAAATATCAAATATTCATAGATATTTTAGTACTTTATGATAGCGTATATGCATAAAAAGTAAATTATGGATTAATTTTATAACTTTAGAGTTTTGATATGTTTTTATGAATAATTATAAAATCAACAGATTTTTAGAGCTATTTGTTAAAATATCTATTATAATAAGCATAGTAGTTTTGACATATATTCTTGGTAAAAATCATATTTAATTGGTCATGATAATCCTTATATGTCATGATCCAATAAACTTGGTCGCACAATCATTCTACTTTATAACATAATCTTAATGGTTGAAATATTATCAGGAAGTCATAGTCATGCTTATCTTATAAAATTTAAATGGTTGTGACTATTATCATCAAATGAAGGTAGAATTATAACTTTTATGTTTAAGCTAATTAATAGTTTTGGGGAATTGTTGCAGTACCAAGACAATATGATATATTAGAGAATAGAAAACTAGTGCCACTGCTACCTACAGTATTGCAGACACCTGAAGAAATATGAAGGGTAAGTTTTGTCTTATCAACTTATTTAAATGAGTGTTCTATCAACTCATCATAAATACTATTTTTTAAACTAATTATTAATGAGTGTCTTAGCAACTCATACTAAAATGTATATAAATTTCTATAAATTTATATACATGAGAGTCTTACTCCTTAGAAATGAATATCAATAAATTTCTTATAAATGAATGTCTTATCAACTCATTATAAAAGTGTATATTATCAATATATCATAAACAAATGTCTTATCAACTCATTAAAATGTGTCTTATCAACTCCTTAAAAATGAGTGTCTTATCAACTCATTATAAGAGAAATTTTTATCAACTCATTATTAATGATTATCTTATAAACATGTAACAAATGAGTGTCTTGTCAAGTCATTAGAAAATATGTGTCTTTTGAACTCATCATAAATAAGTGTCATATATATTCTTTATAAATGAGTATATTATCGACTAATTATAAACGTTTGCATTATCAACTAGTTATTAATGAATATATTATCAACTCATTATAAAATGAGTTATCTTATCAAATCAATAAACAAGTATGTCTTATCAACTACTTATAAATTAGTCTCTTATCAACTCTTTATAAATGAGTGACATATAAACTTTTTATCAAAGAGTTTATTAACAACTCATTATGAGAGAGCGTCTTATCAACTCATTATGAGAGAGTGTCTTTTCAAGTCATAATAAATGATTGTTTTATCAACTCTTTATAAATGCGTAACTTACCAACTCATTATAAATGAGTGTTTTATCAACTCATTACAAAATGAGTGTATTATTAACTCATTATAAATCAGTATCTTATCAACTCTTAATAAATGTGTGTTTTATCAACGTGCTATAAATGAGTGTCTTGCCAATTAATTATAAACAAATATTTTATCAACTTTTATAAAAGAAACATATATCAACTTGTTACAATTGAGTTTCTTCTCAACACATTAAAATGAGTTTCTTATCAAATCATAATGAGAGAGTGTATTATCAACTCATTATAAATTACTATCTTACCAAGTTGTTATAAATGAGGGTATTACAACTTTTTATTAATAGTTTTTGTATTACTCACTATAAATGAGCATCTTATTACTCATTATAAATGAATGAGTTATCACTCATTATAAATGAGTGCCTTATTACTTGTTATAAATAAGTATTTATTAAAACATGATGATGAGCACCTTGTCAACTTGTTATAAATGGGTATCTTATTAACTTATTTTAAATAAATATCTTATCAACTTATTATAAATGAATATACTATGAACTCATTACAAATGAGTGTCTTATCAACTCATTATAAATGAGTGCCTTGCTAAGTCATTATAAACTAGTGTCTTATAACCAAAAGTAAATAATCATTTTAGAATTACTTATAAATAAGTGTCTTTTCACCTCATTATAAACAAATATCTTATTAACTCCTTATAAATGATTTTTTTAACTTCTCATAAATGAGTATCAATTAACTCATTATAAATGAGTATCATATCAATTCATTATAAAGGAGTATCTTTTTTTTTTCTCATGATTTATAATGAGAAAAAAAATAAGTCATTTAAATGAAATACTTATCAACTTGTTGATAATATATTCTCTCATAAATAAGTGTCTTTTTATCTCATTATAAAAAAATGTCTTATCAATTCATTATAAATGAGTATCTTATCAACTCTCTATAAATGAGTATCCTATCAACTCTCTATAAATGAGTATCCTATCAACTCTCTATAAATGAGTATCTTATCAACTTATTATGAAATAATGCCTTATCAATATTTTATAAATGATTGTCTTATAAACTCCTTATGAATGAGTATCATATCAACTCGTTATAAATGAGAATCTTATCGACTCAATATGAGAGACTATTTTTTTAACTCATTAAAAATATTTGTCTTATCAAGTCATTATAAATAAGTATATTATAAACTCTTTATAAATGATTGTCTTATCAACTTATTATAAATATTTATCTTATTAAGTCATTATAACTGAGCGTGTTATCAAATCTTTATAAATGGATATCAAATCAACTAATTATTAATGAATATATTATTGTCTCCTTGTAATATTGCGTCTTATTAATTTTTTATAATGAGTGTATTATTAACTCATTATAAATGATGATCTTATCAACTCGTTATAAATGAGTATCTAATCAACTCATTATAAATGAGTGTTTTATCAACTCATTATAAATTATTTACTATTCAAATCTTTATAAATAAGTGTCTTATCAATATATTTTAAATGAAGTATCTTAAAACTCATAAACTAGTGTATTAATAATTTTTTTTTAAGTTTGTTTTTTTATTATAATAATCATCTCTTTCGGCGGAGGAATATCTTTTTTACAAGCTAAATACTACCATTTCCCCTCTTACACCCATTAGAACCCAAAAAATACATTAAAGACCGCAATGCCTTTTTATGATCTAACCTATGCTTAAAGCCTTTTGTGTTTAGAGTTTGTCTCTATTCTGCTTGAACATTCTGTTTTTGTGTGCTTTATTGCTTTCCCACGTTTTCAGCTCAATGACATCCTCTTGTTTGCCCATGCTTTACTTCTACCTTTCCAATTGCTGATGCTAGCCCGTCAGCCCCTTTCCTCATACCAGTCCAGTGCTTTAGCTAGTCTGCCCTTCAAAATGGCATAATTACTGCTGGATTCTTCCAGCCAGATCAACAGCTTAACAGACACTAACTCTACACATTTACAGCACACACTACACACAACAGACATTAACAGACACTGACTCTACACATTTACAGCACACTACACACAACAGACATCAGACACTGATTCTACACATTTATAGCAGACACTACACACAACAGACACTGCACACACATTACAAATAATTTTAAAATTACAGACACTGCACAGAACCCATACTGCCATATCAGATAAAATCTGTTATGGCTTAAACCAGCCTGTGACAGCAGATCCTTCACTCCCATTCAGCTGCTTTTTTCGGGTTCGTCTATACCTAAGTCAGGAAAAAATGACCACAGAATACAAGCAGAGATATCCACCATAATAATGCCATAAATGGCAGATATAGTGCTGTCTTTTTCCAGCCAGCTAACTTACCCAAGCCAGACATTGGGCTACACACACCAGCACACGACCATTACATATAGACAAATACAGACACTATACATGGCAGCACCTCCTGCATGCCACCCCTACCCTGATTTAAAACCTGGAGTTTTCAGAGTTATGTTTTCATTTTACTTTTCCTGTGACAAGCCCTGCACAATAAAGCAAGATACAATATACAAGTACATCTATCCTGGTGCTTCTTTTACTTCTCCTTAGTTCTTTCCTTCTAAAGCTTCCAAAAACTCTATTCAGCTGCCTCTTCCAAGTCATCCTGCACGTAAAACCAACAAAACAAAACAAAAATCACAGAAAGCACAAGCATAATACCCTCCAATGCTAGCTTGCCTCATATTCTTTATAATTGCCCCTCAGGACCAAGACGATTTTATTTTAACTGCATTTTGAATATGCTGCAAAACAACTCTCATTAAATATTTCAATTAATAGTATCCTTTGTTTCCTATAATCCAAAAACTATAGCCCTAGTCTTTAATTTTCTGAATTCTTATATATGGAAAACCTATTTTATCTAAATTTATTAAGCCTTTAAGCCTGGAAGGGATATCCTCTACCCCAAATTCTTGCTCTCCTTTTGTCAAGTCTTCTGCCGCTAATTTATCTGCTATCACATTAGCTTCTCTTAATATATGCAGCGTTGTTATTTTCAACTCAATTAACAATTTTTTGATTATGTTTATGTCTTCCTCAAACCTACACAGTTTTATTTTATTTAACACAAGATCAACTAATAAGCTTGAGTCTACTTGAACTTGAATATTTGAGAGATTATTTTCTTTACAAATCAACAAGCCTCTATGTAAGATCATAATTGTTGCCTGTAGAGTTGAAGATGCATCTCCTTTCATTGTGAATGCTCTCATAATTTTGTCCTCCTCATTTCTTATTATACCTCCACCCCATGCAGTCCCTATTTCTCTCTTAAATGAGCCATCTGTGTTGAGAGCTAACATTCCTTGAAGAGGTTTTTTCCAGCTAACAGTTCTAACTTTCGGCTGAGGCCCAATTTTTATGGAGAGACCCCAAGTCTTTTTCCTATTTTCATCTAAGTCTATATTACTAATTTTTATAGGATTACAGGCTGAAATAAATTAGCTTTTTTTTTTATTTCATCTAGAATGTTATTATAATTCATTGGGGTATCTTCAAATCTACTTTTGTTTTTTGCTCTCCATAAGGACCAAACTGCTATATGCGGGATAAAATTTCTTAGCCATTTGAGGATTTTATTTTGTGTGTGCTCACTCTAGTTTTTTAATCTATCTTGCAAGTCTGACGCACTTTTTTCAATGCCTACCTCTACCTCTAATTTTTTTCATAGCTTCGTGGCTATTTTTCCTGTTGAAAATATGTGATTAGTACTTTCCACTTCCTGATAACTACATTTATATCTAGATGTTAACTTTATTCCTTTTCTTTGTATATTATTATCAACTGGGATCATATTTGAGAGGAGTTTCCACATGAATATATTTATTTTTTGTGGTAACTCCTTTATCCATGTCCTAAATATTTTCTGCACCGGCCTCTTATTTCTATCCAGGCCTTTAACACTTTTTAATGTAAATTTGTCATGTGGATTTAATATTCATTTCCACATGCTTTTGGTTAAAATTGAATGTTTATCTATAATTCATTGTTGCTTTCTCATTAATTTCCAGATTTTAGATGCCTTCCTATTATCTTTAAAAGCATTGTCACCTAGTTTATACCTGGTCTGAATATAATTGGTCCAGAGGCTACCATTTTCTTTCAGCCTCCACCAATTTTTACAGGCCTAGGCATTAGATACATCTTTCAGGCTAGGGAAGTCTAATCCAGCCTCCTCCTTTGGAAAGCATAACTCTTCCCATTTTTTCCAATAAAGTTTATTTTTAGCTTCTTTCCTTCCTCATAAAAAATTTGACATATCTTTTTTAAGCTTTTTAATTATGGATTTTGGGGGCTGGATCGTGTGGGAAATAAAAAAAATGGAAGAAGATAGAAGAATAATAACGCTTAAAAAAAACTTCAATACACTTTAGAATAGAATACGTTAAACACAAGTACAATATGGATATTCATAGGTCACAAATCCCACAAACTCTCCACAAAATTCAAAGTTACATTTAATTCAAAGTTACATTACTCTCCACAAACTCTCCACAAACTCTCAACTATCTTAGACTTAGTTTTAGGTAGTTATATTACTTAAAAAATTCAAAGTTATATTTAATTCTCAACTAACTTTGACCAAGTCTATAATTTTTAAAATTATTATTATTATTATTAAAATAAGTTTATATTTCAACAGACCGACACTAAGATATGGGCAAGCGATCCTTGCAAAACATGCGTGATCAACGTAATTCTTCCCGTCATTTTTAATAAATCTCTTTTTCAGTATGCTATTTTATTTCTCATTTTATCCAACTAAAAATCTAAATCTTCTTTCTTTATCTTTCCTTCCTGAATATGACAACCCAAATATAGCAAAGCTCCTTTGTTTTATGTAAATACCATTAAATTTTAACATTTAGGGCTATATTTTCTGAGACTTTCCTAGCTAATATAAATTGACATTTATTTTTATTTAGCCTCTGGCTTGGTTCCTATTCTAGTGTTTGGAAAAGTCGCATTAAATTTTTCATCGAACGACTGCTGACATTTGTAAATAGATAGGATCATCCACACATGCCAGGCATCTCACATTGGGTGTATTTGTAGGCTGTTTATAATTAAGAATATTATCCTCTTCTATTTCTTTTTTTTTTTTTAATTTATAATGAGTAATTCTTGGTAAATATTAAATAAGGAAGGAGAGAGAGGATCACCTAGATGTGTCAACCGGGCCGGGACGGCCCGACCCGGCACGGAAAAATTCTGTGCCCGGGCCCGTGCCGTGCCCGGGATCGGCACGGCACGGCGGCACAGGTTTATCCCATGCCGGGTGTCCCATGAGCCCGACCACACGATGCCCCTCCCGGAAAAAAAGACCGCGGGTAGGGTTTGATTCGATCCGACCCACGGTCCCCCGTATCCCGAACCGCTCGGACAGGCAAGCTCAAGCTGGCCCGGCAAGGCACCTCACGGCCCGCCGTGCCTGTGGGCCGTGCAAGGCCCAATTTTTTTAAACCGTGCGGGCTGCGCACGGCCCGGCACGGAAGCACGATCGTGCGCAAAAAAAATGGGCCGGACCAGACCGTCCCGGCCCGTTTGACACAGCTAGGATCACCCTGCCTAAGTCTTCTTACTGGTTTAAATTCCTCTCCTACCTGTCCATTGATAAGTATTCTAACCCATGTATTAGAAATACATCTATACATCAAGTCAATCAAGAATCCCGAGAAGCCCATTTTTTTCATAAGATAACATTAAATATTCCATTCCACTCTATCAAAAGCTTAAGATATGTCTAATTTCAAGATAACATTATGTCATCTGAATTTCACTCCAATTTCTCTTATCATTTCTGAGGTCATATTGATATTTTTCATCATTAATCTATCTTTTACAAATTCTTTTTGTTCAGCCGAAATGATCGAGGGTAGGATCTTGCTAAGCCCATTCTGAAGCAATTTAGCTAAAATTTTGTAAATATAATTACATAAGATTATTGGTCTAAAATATTCTCCTCTTTGTGGGTTTTATTTTTTGGGAATTAAAACTATAAAAGATTTAGCTCATGTCTTTGTAATTTCTGCACCAGCAAAGATCCAGTCAATTGCCTTGACCAAATCTTTTTTAATTATCACCCAAGCTCTTTGAAAAAAAATCATTGCTCCACCCGTTCGGTCTAGCAGTGCTATCCTTATCAGTACTGAATACAGCCTCTTTCACTTCATCTTCTCCAGGGGCTCCTCTAATGCTTTATTATCTTCCTCTTTCACCTTTCTTTTGATCCTTGACATTAATGAAAACTCTTAGAGAGTAATCGGCCCACATAAGTGCCTTTTAAAAAAATTTTCTAATTTTTTTTTTATTTTCTCCTCCTTTTCAAACCAAGCTCCATTAGCTAATTTTATATCCTTTGACCTTTATTCTTTACTTTGAGTCTCTAACCTTAGCCATAACATTAAAAAACTTAGTATTTTTATCTCCATCTTTTAGCCATTTGATTTTAGCCATTTGTTTCTAGAAAGTTTCTTCCATGTGCATTTGAAGCCTAAGTTCTGCTTTTGCCTTGCTGACTTTAATCCTTTCCTCATCATTTGGTTTTTCTTCATACTTCATTTTCAGTGTGGCCACTTTCTGCTTTGCTTCCTGAATTTTTTGGTGAATATTCTCAAATACTTTTTTCTTCCATTTTACCAGTTCTCTCCGCAAGCTTCGCAACTTTGTGGCCAGTATTTGAAGTGGATTACCTTCAACTCGTCTTTCCCACGTCTCATTTAATATATTATCAAAATTTTTATGCATGTCCCATATGTTTTGAAATTTGAAGCTACTTTGCTTTCCTAGGCTCTTTTGAAGAATTAGTATTTAGTACTAGCGGGTTGTGGTCTGAGCAGGTTCTGCTGAGATGTTTGACATTTATTCCTCCTAGCTTATTTATCCATTTCGTGTTGAGTAAAACCCGGTCCAACCTAGACCAGATTGCCCCTATTATTTTCTAGTTTTTACACCAAGTGAATTTCGATCCCAGAAAATTAGTCTCAATTAGATTAGCACTAGCTATAGCTTCATTAAATTGGGCCATTGCCAACTTGTCTGGCTATCTTCCTCTGCTTTTTTCCTTAGAATTCCTAATAACATTGAAATCACCACCAATGACCCATGGGGTTTTCAATGCAGCTAATTTATTCATTCCCTGCCATAGGGCATTCCTTTTTTCCTTTATATTACTAGCATACACTACTGATAATTTGCTCAAATTCCGAGAATATTTCTATATCTATCGAATGATTTCATAGAACACATAGCTTGACAATAGCATTTGAGAAGGCTTTATCGAAGCCAATCAACTTTCTATATTTATCGAGATATTCTAATTATACCATTGGTTCTGCTAAAAGGAGTATTTTAATTTTATGTATTTTAATTAACCTTCTAATCCTATTTATTGTAGGAGTGTTAGCCACTCCTCTTAAATTCCAAAACAGACAATTAAATATTTCTAAAAGGATTTAGCTTGTGCTCTAGTAATACATTTTGATTCATATTTTATATTCGCATATTTTTTCATGTTTCTCGAGGACTTGCTTGAGCTTGGTGGTGCTTGTGCTATGGCCTTTGTTAGGCTCATTTTCTCTAGACTTTTTCCTAATTTTCTAATTACCTCCATCATTTTTTCTCTATTTTGAGGGACTTCCTTATGCGTTTCCATCTTCTTATCGGTGGAATCATCATGTGGTAAGTGAGCATACAACACATGTGCTTCCTTGATAGAGGAAATAAGAGGCCGGCTTCTTGCCTGTGATTCGTCCTCCGAAAGGAGATCATGCTCTTCTTAATCGTTAGCGTCCGTGATTGAGACTATATCTTTCTTCTTTCTATTTACCATTTTTCTTCTAATTTCTTCCCCCCCACCTTACTCCATGCCTATTCCTACATTTTACGCTAACCACCTTTTAATCCCTTTACTCCTATTTAAAATTTCTTTATTCTTTCTCTGTAATGCGTCAATTTCTTCTACCCCTTCTCTACTCAGCTCCTCTTTAGAGTCCTCCGCCTCATTTTCCCACCCTCTCTTTAATAGCTTGTTATATATAATTGTCTTATCAACGCATTATAAATGAGTGTCTTAGCAACTCATTATAAATGATAATATTATCAACTTGTTATAAATGATAGTATTATCAACTCATTATATTGAGTGTCTTTAAAAATCTTTATATACTACAATCTTTTCAATTAGTTATAAATGAGTGTCTTATAAAATTCATAATAGAATGAGTATCTTATTAACTTAATATAAACATATGTCTTATCAACTCTATATAAATGAGTATCATATCTAATCATTATAAAAATTTTTTTTAACTCATTACAATTGAGTGTATTAGCAACTAGTTATAAAAGAATACCTTATCAATTAGTTATAAATGAGTCTTTTTTCAACTCGTTATAAATGAATATCTTATCAACTTATTATGAGGGAGTATCTTATTAAATTATTTTGAGGGAGTATCTTATCAACTCATCATGACTAATTTTCTTATTAATTCATTTTAAATGAATACTATATTAATTCTTTTATAAATGAGTATTATATCAACTTCTTAATAAATGAGTGTTTTATTAGCTCATTATAAATGAATATCTTATCAACTCATTATAAATTAGTATTTTATCAACTCATTATAAATTAGTATTTTATCAACTCATTATAAATGAGTATCTTATCAACTCATTGTAAATAAATATTTTATTAGCTCATTATAAATGAATGTTTTATCAACTCTTTAGAAAATAATCTTATCAACTCATTATAAATGAGTGTCATATCACTCTTTATAAGTGAGTATCATGTCAACTCATTATAAAAAAATATCGTATCAACTTATTTTATATGAATATCTTATCAAGTTATTGTAAATAAGTATGTTGTAACTTTTTATAATTGACCATCTTATCAACTCTTTACAAAAAAGTGACCAATCAACTGGATAAATGAGTATTTATCATCTCATTTAAATGATTATCATGTAATTCATATCTTATTAATTCATTATTATTGATTATTTTATCATGTTATTATATAAATAAGTGTCTTATCAATATGTTATACGTGACACATCAATTTGATAAAAGGGTGTCTTATCAACTCATTATAAATGAGTTTCTTATAACTTATTATAAACTAGTGTCTTGTCAACTCATTATAAATGAGTATCTTATAAACTCATTATAAATGAGTATCTTATAAACTCATTATAAATGAGTATCCTATCAAAAAATTATAACAAACATCTTATTAATACATTATAAATGTACATCTTCTTATTATAAATGACTATGCTATAAACTCATTATAAATTACTATCTTATCAATTAGTTATAAATGCGTGTATTATCAACTCATTATAAATAAGTGTTTTGCCAACTTATAAATTGGTATCTTATTATTGTGATTTAGTAATGATTCTAACTTTTTTGGATCTAGCAAATTCTCAAAATTTAATTGGGCAAGGTTCTCTTATCCAACTATTCCCACATGTATATAGGTTGTACATGTGGTCAAGTAGATTTTTATTTCAATATCAGTCACATAGGGATTGTATAGGTTATCAACCAATTATTAGTTAGTTATTGCTCTAGTTGAGATGATAAGATTGAGTTTTTAGAAAGATTCTTAAATTTTAGGGTTATTCAACTCCATTATTCATGATAGCTTATATAAATAGTTTAGATATTTATGTGTTTGGTTACAAAACAATGTTAGACTCTTATAAAAATGATTTCCTAGTAGTATACAATATTGTTACCAATTATTGGGTCATTCATAATGATATTCCTCTCGTAGCTATCCCATTGGTATAATATCAAAAAAATAAATCATTTTTGCTCAAAAATCATTTAAAAGTTCATACATTTTATGTAATTATTTACAAGCTGAAAAATATTTATTCTCTCATCTTTGTATGCATCATACTTGCATAATTAGTATATACTTTCCCTCAAATCTCACTGGTATGAGTCATATAATAAAAAATAAATTATAAGACTATTACCACCTTACCTATCATCATCTACCGTGATGACACATGACTCCCACATTAAAGATGAAACTTTTAGGATAATATTTTATAAAATTTCTACATAAATTTAGGGTCAATTCTTCTAAGATATGCACAATAGATTATTTTTAGAAAAGTATTCATGCATTAGACTTCTTAAGTACCATACTCATATGATTAAACTTAGCTCAATATTGAGTTTTGATGTAAAAGTTTGTCTTGTGTTTCATAATCAAAAGAGTGTTCTTTATGGTGTACTTATCAAGATCCACCAATAAAGCATGCACGAACTCATTAATAATAAAATTTTAATTCTAGTTTTACATAAATATCACTTCTATTAATAACCAAAATATAATAAAATCCAAATATTAAAATTCATTAATCAAGTATCTATCACGCAAAATCAAATATACCAATCATAGACTTCAATTTAGTTTGACATTTAGGAGGAGTTCAAATGAGATAATTTGAGATAAAATTCATGGAATTCTAGGTTTATACTGGTAGCTCTCAAGATGTCTAGGAATCAAACCTTAAATTCAGAATATGTATTCAAGATGTCTAGGAATCAAATATACGTATTCTTAAGATGAGGTGGAGTCAAAATTCACTCCCCCTCTTAAAGTTTATTTTGTGCATTGTGTTGTTACTTTGCTCATTGATCTCCCCTAGGCTTGGTAAAATTGTGCTCTCGAACCCTATATTAGGGGTAGAGGTGTCAACTGGGCCGAGCTGGCCCGACACATCGCATTTGACACCTTTAAATAGGGGCAACCGACAATCACGTCAATCGTCAATTGGCATATCATGAGCATCATCAACTATCACATCAAAATCACTATCATATGAATCATCATCAACAATCAACTCCTCCACTTTCGCTGCAGATGCAGTCCTTGTACCAGCTCCAGCATGATCCTGGATGCTAAATCTTGAATCCACCCAATCCTTCAAACAGGTCAAGGTCTCAAAAATATCTGGACGTAATCTTGTCATCCTATCCAAAATCATATTCACTACAACAGAAAAAACAGACTCTGATGTTACGTTAGATACTAGATGAGACAGTAGATCTCGTGCCATCATAGATAGCACGAGAAAGGTCGACTTATATAATTTCGAGTCTCATATAATTTTGTAATGATTTTAAGAAAGGTAGACTCCTTTCCAAAACCACCTCTATCCCTACTCATTGCCAGATGCCAGTTGCCAATGCCACGCCACGCCACATGCTATTTGTCATTGCCACTTGATTTTGATTTTTGATGTCGCACGGTCACGGACACAGTTGATGATTTGTGTTATTTATTCTTGATTCTGCTTTTTGATTTCGATATTTTGTTTTGTATTGATTATGTGCTTTTTTATTTACGTTACGTTGTATTTATTTTGGTTCGGTGTCTATTGGCTGATTGGACATTTAGTTTCCTTTTTTTTGTGACTTTGTAATTTTTTTTAATGAAATTTTTTGTTTAATTTATTTTTGTGTTGAAATAATTTATTTAAAACTCTATAATTTTATTCTAATAAATTATAATTAATATAAATTAATAAAAGAATTTCAACTTTATTAATATTTTATATTCAATAATTTTTAAGTTGCAAATTTAAAATTATAAACATTATCTATATATAATATAATATATATTTTATATATAGTTTAATACAAAACTTTAAATTTTAAAAAATAAAAAAATTTTATATTTTTTTAACCAAGCCGGTACGGGCGTGACCCGGAATGGTACTTTTACCACCGGGGCGGTTTGCCGCGCCGGGCCTGGCTTGAATAAATCGTGCCGTGCCTTGCCCGGCACGAAAACACGGTCGTGCTCACAAAAAATGGGCCGGGCTAACCCGCCAAATCTCGTCTGACACCTCTACATGCATTACTGCTGGCCAAATGGGCCGGGCTAACCCGCCAAATCTCGTCTGACACCTCTACATGCATTACTGCTGGCCAAATGGGCCATGACGTGTTTGATGCTTAGGCAACAATGTCGTGTCCCTTGTAAATTTGGGAGTACGAAAAGGATAATGCATTGCCACTGTATGATGTGTCCCTTGCAAAAAAGTAAAAGTTTTGTAGAACTAGACAAACCACATACTAGACTATTTTCTGGATGGATAATGAAGCTATCCCCCCCAATCAGGTGACATTGTTTTCTTTGCTGTTGAGAAGTTGACAGTCCAATTTAATATAAATTGATTTGCTTACATGTAATATGCCATCCTCTTTAATTAGTTAGTTTTAAATATGATTCCTTTCTGAGCTTGTTTGCCTTGTGGTGTCAATGTTGTTGACATGATTGACTTTTGCAGACGCAGATTGTCATCGGTAATGGTGTATTTGAAGTTTACCGAGCATGTAAAGGAAGCAGTGACATACATTGAGCAAGGACATGTTCGAATGGGTCCTGAAACCATCACTGATCCTGCATTCTTTGTGAATAGAAACATGGAAGACTACATCACTTGGGTTGATACATCCAAGATAAGGAGGAATATCCTCGAATATAATGACAAATTTGATGACTATGACATTATGAACTAGAAATTCAAGAATAGAATGTACAAGAGAGTCCGTAAGTGGAGGACCATCTCTTTTTTGTTTAATTCGTATTAATCTTGTATCTTGAAGATTTATTTCTGTATTTTGTATATGATTTATATTTTCTTTTTCTTCCAGTATTTGTGTGTTCCCCTATAAGAATTAAAATGTTTATACATTGATTCGTAAAAAAAAAATTGGGTAGATTCTATGCCGGGTATAAAGTGTGACTGAGATTGTTCATATACAGATGAGCTTATGAGGAATTGAGTAGAATAACAATTAAATAATTTAGAGTTGACATGATTTTTAATATAATAGATTAGAAAAGTAGGTTCTGTATAGTTGGCACTAATTAGTTAGGATAATATTTAGTCAATGATGATAATAATTTAATAATGAAAAATTATTTAGAGTGGTCATCAAATAAAAATATTGATAAAAAAAATCAATGTTTTAACATAAAAAAAAAATAAAATAAATTATAATTATGTTTTGATATTCTAAGATATCTAACCTAAACATAACCTTTCACTGCCACGCAGACGCACGTACTTAAAAATTATCTTCCATATCATATAAAAAAATATTTATATAATTTAATGGAAAACAAATACTATAATATATTTTTAGAAAGCATATATTCGAGTATGCATATAATGTGTATATGTATTTAAAAAATATTTTAATATATGTATATATAGTATATGTATCATTTCAAAAACATATACAATATATATTTTTTCCAAAAATAAATACATGCATATACTATATGTATAGAGTATATGTATACTATACTTTTTTCGAAATAATAAGTATACAATATATGTATACTATATGTAGAGTGTATCTATATATATGCTTTAGAAAAACATATATGATATATACAATTTATCTTTGAAAAATGTATGCACAATAGTATGCATTGTGTATATATAATATATATGTATTTACAACATGCAGTGTACATGGTATATAATTTTGAAAAATGTATATACATACTCTATATAGTATATGTATAATATATATGTATTATAATAAATATTTTTGAAAAACATATATATAGTATATTTTTTTCTAAAGTCATACACAATAGTATGTACATACTATATACAAATATTGTATATAGAGTGTTCATATATTGTATATGCATTCTTTGTAATAATATACTATAAATTAATTTGGAAAAAATGTAGAGTATTCATTTATATACACATTTTTGAAAAAAATATATATAGATTATACATTTTTTTTTTCAAATAATACAATATATATATTCACAATAATGCATGCATTTTTTAAAATAATATATTCACTACAATGCATAAATTTTCAAAATAATATATATACACAACACATATATTTTTCAAAGTAATATAGTGTATATAAATAACACATACTGTTGTGTTATTGTATATACATAACAATGCATACTATTGTGTATATGTATATATAATACACAACACATTATTGTGCATATATTTTTTGAAAAACATATTGTATATGTTTTTTTAAATGCATATAGAGCATACGCATAATCCATATACAACATACATATTTTTTTTTTGTATTATTTCAAAAAATATATATAGTATACATATATGATATTAAAATATAGGTATATGGAGTATATATTTTTTTTGAAAAACAAATATTATATATGTATTAGATACAATATATTTACTATTTATTCATATATTGTAGACTATGTATATACTCTATACATTTTTGAAAAACACGTACATAATATATGCATAATGTATATATGTTTTTGAAAAACATGTATATAATATGTATTTTTTGAAAAACATATGCTAATATATTAAAAAAAAAATGACGTGATAGATAATTTTTAAGTGCTACTATTATATTATATGTTGGTTTCTTTTTTGATAGGATATTACGACAAAATATTTTTTGGTTTGTTGCATTTTTTTTTAATTTTAAAATAAGTGTATTTTTATTAAATTTTTTATTTTAGTGTCATTCTACATATATTTTTCATTTAATAATGTCGTACATATTATATATATATATATATATATATATATATATATATTTTCGATGATCATGAGTAATTGGGCCAATTCACGAGCATCTCAATGAATTTCAAAAAGACTTAATTTTTCGTCATTGCACCTCCAGGGAAGTTCATACAAACATATTGTTATAATATATTATTTGCTGAATCAATTTTTTATCCACCATAGGTAGCTATGCAATTAGGATTAGTTACAAAAAAGACTAATTTAATATCGACCATAATATTGCCCACAAAAATTAGGATATATATTTTTTGGGCAAATACTATTTTAATACACTAAATATAAATATTTACAAAAAAAAAGATGATAATAATAATAATAATAATAATAATAATAATAAAGTTTACCAAAACCTAAAATATTTACATTTTAGTATACTCAAAACTAAAACACGAATATACCCCTGCACTCTCTATGATATATTAAAAAATTCAAAACAAAATTAGAAAAATAGTATTTCATAATATTGTTTTCAAAAACTAAGTATTCATTTTATATGAATAAAAATATCCACTATATGTGTTTTATATGTATAAGCATATATATTGTATATATGTTTAACATATAAGCATTTATATATTTTTTTTAAATAACTAGTGTACATACAAAAATACGTATATATATTGTTTATATAAATAGGCCATAATGGTATGTTTATAGTAACACACACACACACACACACAAAAGTATAAATATATAACTATATATATATGTAGAGTATACATATACATAAAAATATAGAGTTTGTATTTAGTACATATATATATTTAGAGTATATACATATATAGCAAATACCAAACTTGGATTTTCAAATAAGTGGCTGCCGAGTTACCACCAGTCAATTTTAATTTTCTCAATGTGATAATTTCATTTCAACATAAAATTAATCAAAATAAAATATTTTTCACTAACAAATCAAGTCGAAGATAACGAGAAGTAAAAAAAAAATATATCCGTAAATACTTAAAATTAAAAATCTACTATATTTTTTAGTGAAATGAATCTAAAAAGAAAAGAAAACAACTCTAATTGCCTAGTGTTATTAGATAGCTTCTAGTAGTTTAAGAAGACAAGGAAATATATATAACAATTAATTTAGCAAGTATAGACGATCAATGTTTGCAATTGAATAAACTCTTGGTCTAATCTTTATGTTATAAAGCAATGCTATCTCATCCTGTGTAAGAATAACCTTCATCTTACTTGTAGAAACTATACTATACTTTGATTGTTATTAAAATATATATATATATATATATATATATATATATATATATATATTAGTAACATGTTATATATATGGTTTATCACAAATATGTATTAATAATAATGTGTGAGCATGCTACTATAAAATTGTAAACAATATGGAATAATGTGAAACAAAATTATATAATATAAAGTAATAATAAAATTAATGACAAAAAAAAGAAAATATAAGAGGCAAAAAAATTCTTGTAAGTTTTTTATTATATCCAAACTTTTTAAAAATGGAATAATACACAATCAATTTATACATAAATTGGGATTTTGGGCATTTCTCTTTTGTGGTATTCCGTATAGATTGCGGAGGATCTAAAAACACGAATGGTGGCCAGCATATTTTGTACCAAATCATCTTAGTAAATTGATGGCATGTGATGCGTGTCAATACATAAAAATGGTGTTGAATATATCATTTTTTTGGTTAGATAAATTATTCTAATAATCCACAAAATCAATCATAATTAACTAATTGAAAGTGACATTTCACACAAATGCACTTCTTGAATACCCAATATTTTCCAGCCTATATATGTATAATTTCTATTCATAATGTCAACATTAACATAAGATAGCTCAATACAAACTCTGGAATTGTATTACATGAATTGACATATGATGCTAGTATAGTAAAAATTAAAAGTTATTTGTTTATTATGCATTATAAGACACTCAAAAAAAAGCATTATATGACACTCATTTATACTGAGTTATAAGAGACTCATTCATAATGAGTTATACGACACATGTTTATAATGAGTAATAGTGTATACACTTAAAATGAGTTATAATACAATCATTTATAATGAGTCGAAAGACATTCTCTTATAATGAGTTATAAGATATTCATTTCTAATTAACTATAAGATAGTCATTTATAATAAGTTATGTGACATTCATTTATAATGAATTATAAGATAACTATATATAATGATTTACAAGACATGCATTTATAACAAGTTTTAAGATCCTCATTATTCTTGTACGATTTGAGATATAATCTATGGAATGATCCATTATTATTTAGAAGATGTATCGATCAAATTAAAAGAAAATGCATGTTTGAAAAGGAATAAACAATGATCATCCTCAAATGCCACTTAATATTGTATAGAAGGTATTTTAGCGGTAACAAAACCACTTAGAAGGTATATTGGCAGTAACAAAAATACTTAGAAGATATTACAATCTAGTTTTTATTAGGTTTCATTTTTTGAAATTTATTAATACATAGTACGATGGTACGATAGATGCCAGAGATTGAGTAATATACATAGCAAATATGAAATGACATTTTAATTTATTCTAGAAGTGCAAATTTTTTAAAAATGGGGAATTGATTTAATTGGTTATTTTCTTGCATCTTTTGGGAAAGAGTACATCCTATTATTAGTAGATTATGTATCAAATGAGTGGAAGCAATAGCAGAGTGATGCAAAAATTGTTGAGTTTCTTACACTAAATATCTTCACCATGGTTGACATGTTATGATGTATCATATGCAAAAATTGTTTCCTAAATATGTCACTACTGAGATAACAAAATAAGTCTACTTGATAGTTATTTATAATCTCATACTTTTTATGTAGCTAATTAACTACTGTTAATAGTTGATTCATATGTATATTCGTATTTTTTGGCCTCAACTATCATAATGATCAAGAATCGACATGATTTATAATTTTTTGTACTTTCGGATTCGTAAGTATCATACTTATATAATTAACATATGGTTCCCTAAAGTTTTACTAGTGGGAACCATTCGAGTGAAAACAACTCATAAGAGTTATCACTACCTTATGAGTTATAATATACTTGAATACTCCCTGAGGATTGCTTATCATTGTCCTTATCGATGATGATGCAACTCTACACTAAAGACGAAATCCTCAAGGGATGAACCCCTTAAGAAAATATTCTATACAATATCCATCTCAATCGAGAATTAATTCTTTTAAGATGTGTATAATGGATTGATTGTAAAATTGTTTATATTATTGACTTCATAAGAGTCATACTATTAATGATTAGTATACCTAAATTTTAGGTTTTAATGAATCTCGCACATCACAATTGGAAGGAATGCCACTTCATTCCTTACATATGCATCAGCGAGCCTCATGGTTTACCTATTACTATCTTTCATGATAATCTCATACAAACATACTAATAGTTAAAATTTTAGTTCAATTTTTATTTAATTACTTATCAACCAATATCCATAATCTAAAATAAATCAAAAACACAACAATTAACATAAAATCAATGTTACATCACATAAACTAAGTTATACAAACCCTATATCATACACTATTTTAATAAAAATTCTTGAATCTACCCTAGATAGTGGAGGATTTGAGAGTCATGCCCCACAACTCCAGGAATTAATATTAAGTATCGTGTCCCTTGTTAACTTATAGAGTCTCTAGGGAGTGCAAAAAATTTTCCTAGAGTTTAGTAGCTACACCGTGATTTTTGCTTGTTACATGGAGGAAGAATAAGAATGGAGGACTCCCCAAAAATATTATCATGACCAACTAGATAGAGTTTCAGCCAAGAATAGATACCAAAACTACATAAGACTTCATATTCTATCATTCAGCCAAACACCTCCAAAAATCTATCGATTTCATGACTATTCATCAAAATCTACCAAAATTATAATGTCATAAAAGTGATCCAACAAAATCTAAATTTGTATATCTATGCATCATCAAATATTATCAAAATATATAAGAATATTTGATAACTTAAATTTTGAATAATCATCTGCAAATAAATGGGTAAGCAAAAATATCAAACAGAGAGACTAAAATGATATTCAAAAATGATCAACTCATCTAGAAAAAATTGGTCTTAATGATTAGATAAAACATTATGAGTTTATATAACTACATTTAAAACTACACTAGAGATGTTTACTTATGAATTTCTTTTTGGTAAAACTTATCATTTGGTGGTAGAACTTGAACATCAAGCATGGTGGAACATTAAGAAATTAAACTACGGTATGAAGGATGCAAAAGAAAGGAGAATTATGCTAGTAAGTGGACTAGATGAATTAAGAAATGAAGCTTATAATAATTTATGAATTTATAACTATAAAACAAAAAGATGATAAGATAAGAATCTACAAAGGAGATTTCAAAATGGGGGAGAAGTTATTAGTTTTAAATTATTGGCTTAAGTTATTCTCAGAAAAGTCGAAGTCTGGGTGGTATAGACCATTTATAATTATGATTGTAACTCCTTATGGGGCAGTCATGGTGAAATCAAAATGTAGAGAGGAATTAAAAGCAAATTAGTAAAAGTTGAAGCATTATACGACTTCAATAATAATTTTAGAAGATTTGAAAGAAGTAGAAAAAGAAATGGAGGCATTAATGAAGTTTCAGCCTTGACTAGCACTATAATTTTGGAGATACAAAAGATAAAGAAATAGATCATGACAAACCTCATCATAATGACTTTGAAGATCTAGATAGAAAAAGCTCGAAATACAATCCAACAAAAAGTTGTGGCAACCTTAAATTCATGGCATCCAATGATGATAATGTCATGGAAATCCAACAAGCCTTGACATCCAACAAATAAAAAGAAAAAAAGAAAGCCTCAAAAAAAGTAATGGAAAATGATTCAATACTAAATGAAAGTTTGGGAAAAAATTAGAAAGTGAGAGATTCTATGATGAAGTTAGCCTAAACAACCGAGATCACAAATATAAATAATAACATATTGATAGTTTAGTTATGGTAATTAAATGTATAACTAATTGGGATGCAACCAAAGAATAATTTATGTATAATGTGATGAAATAAATATAACCACTCACATAGATCATTTTACACACTTAAGCCCTATCATGATTCGCTAACATATCCACAAGAAGAATTAGCCCTACTATTTAGACATACTATGATTCTCAAACGTAATCATAGCAAATATTTATGTGGGATGGATGAAAAGTATAATTTTATATAAATGCATAATTGATTGGGGATGAGAAATTACTTAAGTATGAGAGTTTGTTTGACATGCTAAATAGTAAATAAAACTAGATATTTTAGTGATTATTCATGGTAATCCTCTAGCATAGTGACTTTTAGCTAGAGAAAGTTTCAAAGGGTATTTACTCAAATCATGGGTATTTCCAGGGCAGTGACTTTCTACCTTGGATAAATAACCAAAGTCGTGAATCATTTCAAGCACCATAATATTCTAATACAAGAGAGACACCAAAACCATGATTTATATCCAATATTATGGTTTTGTATTATAGAGACTAAATATACAACCACAACTATTTCTAGTGATGCAACAATCTAAAGAAAGAAAATGACTAAAGTAATGGTTCATTCATAGAGCCACATCTTTGTGTTAAAGAGATGAAAAGAGAAAGCTATTGTATTCCAGCAGTCATTACTTTTGACTTAAATTTTGTAACTAGTCATTTGAGTATAAAAGTACAAAATATGAAAATTTCAAAAGAAAATTTTATGGTGTGAGAGTAAAACTGAAAATAAAGGGTTCGGGAGCACAATTTTACCAAGACTAGGAGAGATCAATGAGCAAAGTAACAACACAAGGCACAAAATAAACTTTAAAAGGGGGAGTGAATTTTAACTCCACCTCAAGGTTCATGAATATGTATTCTGGATTTAGGGTTTGATTCCTAGACATCTTGAGGGCTATCATTATAAACCTAGAATTCAATGAATTTTATCTCAAATTATCTCATTTTAACTCATCCTAAATGTCAAATTAAATTGAAGTTTATGATTGGTATATTTGATTTTGCGTGATAGATACTTGATTAATGAATTTTAATATTTGGATTTTATTGTATTTTGGTTATTAATAAAAGTGATATTTATGTAAAACTAGAATTAGAATTTTATTATTAGTGAGTTCGTGCATGCTTTATTGGTGGATCATGATAAGTACACCATAAAGAACACTCAAATATTGTGCTAGGAAAGAAGCGATAACTCTTTTTATTATGAAACACAAGACAAGCTTTTATATCAAAACTCAATGTTTAGCTAAGTTTAATAATATGAGTATGGTACTTAAGAAGTCGAATGTATGAATACTTTTCTAAGCTAATATATTGTGCATATCTTAGAAGACTAAATCCTAAATTTATATAGAAATTTTATGAAATATTATCCTAAAAGTTTCATCTTTAATGTGGGATTCATGTGTCATCATGGTAGATGATGATATGTAAGGTGGTAATAGTCTTATAATTTATTTTTTATTATATGACTCATACTAGTGAGATTTGAGGGAAAGTATATACTAATTATGCAAGTATGATGCATACAAAGATGAAAGAGTAAATATTTTTCTGCTTGTAAATGATTGCATAAAAGATATGAACTTTTAAATGATTTTTGAGCAAAGATGATTTGTCATTTTTTTGATATTATACCAAGGGGATAGCTACGAGGGGAATATCATTAGGAATAATCCAATAGTTGATAATAATCTTGTGTACTACTAGAAACCATTTTTATAAGAGTCTAGTCTTGTTTTGTAACCAAACACATAAAGATCTAAACTATTTATATAAGCTATCATGAATAATGGAGTTGAATAACCCTAAAATCTAAGAATCTTACTAAAAACTCAATCTTATCATCTCAACTAGAGAAATAACTAACTAATAATTGGTTAATTACTTATACAATCCCTATGCGACTGATATTGGAATAAAAATCTACTTGATCACATGTACAACCTATATACATGTGGGAATAGTTGGATAAGAGAACATTGCCCAATTAAATTTTGAGAATTTACTATATCCAAAAAATTAAGAATCATTACCAAGTCATAATAATAAAATACTAATTTATAAGTTGGCGAAACACTTATTTATAATGAGTTGATAATACACTCATTTATAACTAATTGATAAGATAGTAATTTATAATGAGTTTATAGCATACTCATTTATAATAAGAATAGCACATTTATAATGTATTAATAAGATGTTTGTTATAATTTTTTGATAGGATACTCATTTATAATGAGTTTATAAGATACTCATTTACAATGAGTTGACAAGACACTAGTTTACAATGAGTTACAAGAAACTCCTTTATAATGAGTTGATAATACACCCTTTTATCAAATTGATGTGACACTCACGTGTAACAAATTGATAAAATACTTGTTTATGTAATACTTTGATAAAACAATCAATTATAATGAATTGATAAGATGTGAATTACAAGACAATCATTTAAATGAGATGATAAATACTCATTTAATAAGTTGATTGGTCACTCTTTTGTAAAGAGTTGATATGATGGTCATTTATAAAAAGTTGACAACACACTTATTTACAATAACTTGATAAGATATTCATATAAAATAAGTTGATATGATACTCTTTTATAATGAGTTGACATGATACTCACTTATAAAGAGTTGATATGACACTCATTTATAATGAGTTGATAAGACTCTTTTCTAAAGAGTTGATAATACATTCATTTATAAAGAGTTGATAAAATATTTATTTATAATGAGTTGATAAGATACTCATTTATAATGAGTTGATAAAACACTAATTTATAGTGAGTTGATAAGATATTCATTTATAATAAGTTTATAAAATACTCATTTATTAGAAGTTGATATGATACTCATTTATAAAAGAATTGATATAGTATTCATTTAAAATGAATTAATAAGAAAATTAGTCATGATGAGTTGATAAGATACTTCATCATAATTATTTGATAAGATACACCCTCATAATAAGTTGATAAGATATTCATTTATAACGAGTTGAAAAAAGACTCATTTATAACTAATTGATAAGGCATTCTTTTATAACTAGTTGATAATACACTCAATTGTAATGAGTTAATAAGAAAATTTTTATAATGATCAGATATGATACTCATTTATATAGAGTTGATAAGACATCTATTTATATTAAGTTAATAAGATATTCATTATATTATGAGTTTTATAAGACACTCATTTATAACTAGTTGATAAGATAATAGTATATAAAGATTTGTAAAGACACTCAATATAATGAGTTGATAATACTATCATTTATAACAAGTTGATAATATTATCATTTATAATGAGTTGCTAAGACACTCATTTATAATGTGTTGATAAGACAATTATATATAACAAGCTATTAATACACTTGTTTATGAGTTTTAAGACACTTCATTTAAAATGTATTGATAAGACATTCATTTATAAAGATTTAAATAGTAAATAATTTATAATGAGTTGATAAAACACTCATTTATAATGAGTTGATTAGATACTCATTTATAATGAGTTGATTAGATACTCATTTATAATGAGTTGATAAGACTCTCATTTATAATGAGTTAATAATACACTCATTATAATAAGTTATTAGGACACAATATTACAAGGAGATGATAAGATATTCATTAATAATTAGTTTATTTGATATTCATTTATAAAGAGTTGATAACACGCTGAGTTATAATGACTTAATAAGATAAATATTTATAATAATTTGATAAGACAATCATTTATAAAGAGCTTATAATATACTCATTTATAATGACTTGATAAGATAAATATTTTTAATGAGTTGAAAAGGTAGTCTCTCATATTGAGTCGATAAGATTTTCATTTATAACGAGTTGATAGGATACTCATTTATAAAGAGTTTATAAGAAAATCATTCATAAAATGTTGATAAAACATTATTTCATAATAAGTTGATAAGATACTCATTTATAGAGTTGATAAGATACTCAATTATAGAGAGTTGATAAGATACTCATTTATAGAGAGTTGATAAGATACTCATTTATAGAGAGTTGATAAAATACTCATTTATAGAGAGTTCATAAGATACTCATTTATAATGAGTTGATAAGACATTTTTTATAATGAGGTGAAAAGATACTTATTTATGAGAGAATATCTTATCAACAAGTTGATAAGTCATTCTTTTTAATGACTTATTTTTTCTCATAATAATACATGAGAAACAAAACACTCCTTTATAATGAATTGATATGATACTCATTTATAATGAGTTAATTGATACTCATTTATAATGAGTTAATTGATACTCATTTATGAGAAGTTAAAAAACACATTAATAAGGAGTTAATAAGATATTTGTTTATAATGAGGTAAAAAGACACTTATTTATAAGTAATTCTAAGATGATTATTTAAAATTAGTTATAAGATAATAGTTTACAATGAGTTAGCAAGGCACTCATTTATAATGATTTGATAAGACACTCATTTGTAATGAGTTCTTAGGATATTCATTTATGAGTTGATAAGATATTTATTTAAAATGATTTAATAAGACACCCATTTATAACAGGTCGACAATATACTCATTATCATGTTTTAATAAATACTTATTTATAACAAGTAGTAAGACACTCATTTATAATGAGTTATAACTCATTCATTTACAATGAGTTATAACTCATTCATTTACAATGAGTTATAACTCATTCATTTATAATGAGTAATAAGATGCTCATTTATAGTGAGTAATACGAAAACTATTAATAAAAAGTTGTTATACACTCATTTATAACTACTTGGTCAGATAGTAATTTATAAAGAGTTGATAAGACAGTCTCTCATTATGATCTGATAAGAAACTCATTTATAATGTGTTGAGAAGAAGCTCATTTGTAACAAGTTGATATCTGTTTCTTTTATAAAAGTTGATCAAATATTTGTTTATAATGAGTTGGCAAGACACTCATTTATAGCACGTTGATAAAACACATATTTATTAGGAGTTGATAAGATACTGATTTATAATGAGTTAATAATACACTCATTTTGTAATGAGATGATAAAACACTCATTTATAATGAGTTGGAAAGTTACGCATTTATAAAGAGTTGATAAGACAATCATTTATTATGACTTGAAAAGACGCTCTCTCATAATGAGTTGATAAGATAATCATTTATTATGACTTGAAAAGACACTCTCTCATAATGAGTTGATGAGACACTCTCTCATAATGAGTTGATAAGACACTCTCTCATAATGAGTTGTTAAGACACTCTTTGATAATGAGTTTATATGATACTCATTTATAACGATTTGATAAGAGGCTAATTTATAAGTAGTTGATAAGACATACTTTTTTAATGATTTGATAAGACACTCATTTTATTATGAGTTGATAATACATTCATTAATAACTAGTTGATAATGCAAAAGTTTATAATTAGTTGATAAGACACTCATTTATAATGAGTAGATATGACACTTATTTATGATGAGTTCAAAAGACACATATTTTCTAATGACTTGACAAGACACTCATTTGTTACATGTTTATAAGATAATCATTAATAATAAGTTGATAAAAATTTCTCTTATAATGAGTTGATAAGACACTCATTTTTAAGGAATTGATAAGACACTCATTTTAATGAGTTGATAAGACATTTGTTTATAATATATTGATAATATATACTTTTATAATGAGTTGATAAGACATTCATTTATAAGAAATTTATAGATATTCATTTCTAAGGAGTAAGACTCTCATTTATATAGAGTTATAAGACAACTATTTTATTATGAGTTGCTAAGACACTCATTAATAACTAGTTAAAAAATAGTATTTATGATGAGTTGATAGGACACTCATTTAAATAAGTTCATAAGACAAAACTTACCCTTTATATTTCTTCATGTGTTTGCAATGCTGTAGGTAGCAGTGACACTAGCCTTCTATTCTCTAATATATCATGTTGTCTTGGTACTGCAACAATTCCCCAAAACTATTAATTAGCTTAAACATAAAAGTTATAATTGTACATTCATTTGATGATAAGAGTCACAACCATTTAAATTTTATAAGATAAGCATGAATATGACTTCCTGATAATATTTCAACCATTAAGATTGTGTTATAAAGTAGAATGATTGTGCCCCCAAGTTTATAGGATCATGACATAAGGATTGTCATGACCAATTAAATATGATTTTTATCAAGAATAGATGTCAAAACTACAAGGCTTATTATACTAGATATTTTACTAAATACCTCTAAAAATCTGTTGATTTTATAATTATTCATAAAAATATACTAAAACTCTAAAGTTATAAAATTAATCCATAATTTATTTTTTATGCATATACACTATCATAAAGTACTAAAATATCTATGAATGTTTGATAGTTTGAACATCGATAAGTATCTTGCATCACTGATTTGTTCATGAATCTTTCCAAGGGTTGGATGAAAATTTTCCCAAAATCCTAGCTTTATTTTTTTCTCATGCCCTAGAATACTCTCAAAATTTATAATTCTCTCTTTTATACTAAAATTGCTAGATTTAAACTTTAAGTCAAAAGTCATAGCTATATAGGAATCAATAGTGGTTTTTGTCACTTTCAAACTTTAGAATGCAGTAATATTTAAAATAACTATGACTACATATTTCGTCTCTACAACATAAAATCATAGTATTGGGAATGAACAATAATTTTGGTCACCATCTTACATTAGATGACTATGGTACACATAATTAGTCATGACTTTAGCCTCTCTCTTGGATCAGATGACCATATAGGTGAGAATGATCACTACCACACATTTTATCTCTATAACTCAAAATTGTAACATTGGAAATAAGATCTAGCTAGTGACATTCTCAAGAGCAAATGTCATAGCTTGGAAATGGCTGAGGCTTGAGTATGATTCTCTAGAACATTCTATAGCTAAAAGATGAGGTGCTTGGAATAATATCATAATTTTTGTTTTGCAAATATTGGCTCTATAATGAAAAAGTTTTGGCACCAAAGCTTGTCATGGCACCAAAGCTTGTCATGGCACCAAAGCTTGTCATGGCACCAAAGCTTGTCATGACTTTGAGTACTAATGAGGTATTTGGTTATTGTAATATAAAATTAATGTCACAATTATTATATAATATTTTAAGCTAGTGTGATTATGACTCCAATAAAGTTTCACAACCAAGAAGAATGTGTTTCATAGTGAAATAATTGTGTTAATGATGTAGCAGAGTTATCACACGTGAAGATTATAATAAGTATTCATATAGAATTTTAGCTAAGAATGGATGCATAAACTATCTTATAACTCAATGAGATATAACAAAGTCGTAACATAATTAATATTACGAGTTAACAAAACTTTTTACTACTATTCTTCTCAACAATCCATCAATTTCAATTTCAAACAAACATCATAGAATTATTCAATTATCCTTCATATTTCATAAAAAAATATAACTTAGTGAAATTATTCATTTTAAAGCTTTTTTCTATAAAACACATCATGAATATTGACTAAGATTACTAGTTTTATTTGGTATTTAGCATACTAAAGAATATGATACTTGTTTATAATGAATTGATATGATATTTATTTATAAGGAGTTGATAAGATACTCATTTATAAGAAGTTAATAAGATACTCATTTATAATGAGTTGATAAGATACTCATTTATAAGAAGTTAATAAGATACTCATTTATAATGAGTTGATAAAACACTTATTTAAAATGAATTTATTAGAACTCATTTATAAGTAGTTATTAGATACTCATATATAATGATTTATAAGATATTCATTTATAATGAGGTATAATATACTCAATTATAAGGAGTTTATAAGATATTCATTTATAAAAAAAATTATAACACACTCCTTTATGACTTGTTTGTAATGAGTTGATAAGCTACTTATTTATAACTAGTTCATAATACACTCATTTGTAATAAGTTTATAAATACTCATTTATAATGATTGATAATATATTCATTTATAATAAGTTAATTGGATATTCTTTTCTAATGAGTTGATAGGACACTCTTTTATAAGGAGTTGATAAGATACTCATTCACAATAAATTGATAAGACCCTCATTTAGAATGAGTTGATAAGATACATATTTATAACGAGTTAATAAGATACTCATATATAACAAGTTAATAAGATACTCATATATAACGAGTTAATAAGAAACTCATTTATAATGAGTTGATAAGATACTCATTTATAATGAGTTATAAGACATTCATTTATAATGAGTTAAAAGACACTCTTTTATAATGAATTATAAGATATATATTTATAATGAATTATAAGATATATATTTATAATGAATTATAATATAGTCATTTATAATAAGTTAATAAGACACTTATTTATAATGAGTTAATAAGACACTCATTTATAATGAGTTAATAAGACACTCATTTATAATGAGTTAATAAGATTCATATTTTATCAAGTTGATAAGATACTCATTTATAATGAGTTGATATGACGACCATTTATAACTAGATGATAATACACATATTTATAATGAGTTGACAACATACTCATTTATAAAAGGTTTATATGGCATCCATTAACAATGAGTTAATAAGGCTCTAATTTTTAATGAGTTGAGAATCTACTCATCTATAATCAGTTATAAGACATGTCTTTAAAGAGAAATAAAATACTTGTTTATAATGAGTTAGTAAGACAATTCTTTTTATTGAGTTGATAAGAAGCCTGTTTAAAATGAGTCGATAAGAAACTTGTTTATAATGAGTTGAAAAGACACTCATTTATAACAAGTTAATAAGATACTTATTTATAACAACTTGATAAGTCGCTTATTTGTAACGAGTTGCTAAGAAACTCATTTATAATGAGTAGATAAAGACATTGATTTAATAAATTTATAAGAGACATGTTTATAATGAGTTGATCAAACATGTGTTTATAATGAGTTAATCAGACATGTGTTTATAATGAGTTGATCAGACATGCATTTAAAATGAGTTGATATGACACTTTAATAACGAGTTTATAAAATACTCATTTACAATGAATTGAACAAATACTCAATTTTTAGAATTGATAAGACACTTTTTATAACGAATTGATAAAAAAATTATTTTAACAAGTTGATAAGACAATCATTTTAATCAATTGAAAAGACACTCATTTATAACTAGTTGATAATACACAAGTTTATAATGAGTTATAAGACACTTATTTATAACAAATTATATGATACTAGTTTATAATGTTTTATAAGATGGCCAGTTATAATGAGTTATAAGTTATTTATTTAAAATAAGTTATATGAGAATCATTTATAACAAACTATAAGAGACCCATTTATAATGAGGTATAGAAGATTTATTTATAAAGAGTTATATGATACTCATTTATAACAAATAATAAAATACTCATTTATAATGAGTAATAAAACATGTATTTATAATGAGTTATAAGACACTCATTTATAGCGAGTAATAAGACACTCATTTATCGCGAGTAATAAGACACTCATTTGAAAACGAATTATAAAAAACTCACTTATAATGATTTATAGCATACTCATTGATGAAGAGTAGATAATACACTTTATAGAGTTGATAAGTCACTCATTTATAAAGAGTTAATAACATACTCATCATAATGACTATTTTAGACAATTAGTTATAAGGAATTGATAAGATACTCTCTCATAATATGTTGATAAGATATTTTTTTATAATGAGATGATAAGATATTTGTTTGTAAAAATTTGATAAGTCACACCTCAAAATGAGTTATACTCATTTATAAGGAGTTGAAATGTCACTCATTTATAAGGAGTTGAAATGTCACTCATTTATAAGGAGTTGAAATGTCACTCATTTATAAGGAGTTGAAATGTCACTCATTTATAATGAATTTATAAGATATTATTTTAAAATGAGTAGATAAGACACTCATATATAACTATTTTATAAGATAATAGTTTATAAAGAGATCATAAGACACTCATTTATAATATATGATAAGATGGTAGTTTATAAAGAGTTCATAACACACTCATTTACAAATTACATGATAAGACACTCATTTATAAGGAGGTGATAAAATAGTCTTTTATACATAGTTGATAAGAAAATCATTTATAATGAGTTTATAAGAAACTCACTTTAAGGAGTTGATAAGAAACTCATTTTTAAAGTATAAACAAGATATTAATTTAAATAATATGATGTCACACTCATTTATAATGAGATACAAAATACTCATTTAAAATGTGCCATAAGGCACTCATTCATAATGAGTTATAAGCCACTCAATTTAAAATAATTTATATGATACTAATTTATAATGAGTTGATAAGTCAATCACATACCAGTAGTTGATAAGTCAATCACATACCAGTAGTTGATAAGATATTTTTTTATAACGAGTTGACACGACACTCATTTATAGTAGTTATTATATGATCATTTAAAATAAGTTATAAGACACTTATTTATAATGAATTATTAAACATTAGATTATAAAAAGATTATAAGACACTCTTTTTTTTTATGAGTTGATAAGGTACTCATTTATAATGAGTTAATAAGATATTCATTTATAATGGGTTGACAGGAACTCATTTATAATGAATTGATAAAACACTAATTTATAATGAGTCGACAAGTTAGTCTTCATAATACGTTGATAACAAACTTGTTTATAACATATAATAAGATATTAGATGTGTAAATCATTACTAATGCATTAGATCTCATAAGAACTCTATAATTAAATATTCTTAGTCATGATCATTACTGAGATTGACCAGTGTAAAAATTTTTCGTATGCATCTACTTGGGATTGGTAAGAGGGGATTGATAAGAGGGGATTGGGGGGCGGGGGTGGGCTGAAATAAAAAAACATATAATAAGATACTAATATATTATGAGTTATAAGATACTCTTTTATAATTAATAATAAGACTTTCATTTATAATGAGCTATAAGACATGGGTTACAATGATTTATAAGATGCTCATTTAGATGATTGACTAGTGTGGAAGTTTGTTGTATATATCTACCTAGGGTTGGTAAGGCGGATTGGGGGGAGGGTGAAATAAAAAAATATATAATAAAATACTAATTTATTATGAGTTATAAGACACTCTTTTATAATTAATAATAAGATTTTAATTTATAATGAGTTATAAGACATATTTTACTATGATTTATAAGATAATCATTTATAATGAGTAGATAATACATTTTATCATAACGAGTTTATGAGATACTCATTTGTAATGTGTTTATAAGCCTTTATTTTAGTATCAGTTGATAGGACTCCCTTTTATAATAAGTCAATAAGATACTTGTTTATAATGAATTAATAAGAAACTCAATTAAAATGAGTAGAAGAGATATTCATTTGTAAAAAGTTGACAAGAAGCTTTTTTATAATGATTTGATAAGACTATCATTTATAACAAGGTGATTAGACACTCTCTTATAATAAGTTGATTAGAAATACATTTATAATGAATTGATAAGACACTCATGTATAAAGAGTTTATACATTTTTTTAAACGAGTTGATAAGAAACTCATTTATTATGTAATGATAAGTACTCATTTACAAATAGTTGATAAGACACTCATTTATAAGGTGTTAAAAGACACTCATTTATAATGAGCTATAAGATACTTATTTACAATGAATTATAAGACACATTTATAATGATGTATAAGATATTCATTTATATTGAATTGATAACACACACATTCATGAACTTGATAAGACACTCATTTATAACAAGTTGATAATAAACCCATTTATAATGAATTAATAAGATATTTATTTTTAAAAACTTAATAAGATATTTATCTATAATGAAATTTAAGACAATCTTTCATAATGAGTTGGTAAGACACTCATTTATAACAAATTGATAAAATATCTAATTCATAATGAGTTGATAAAACTATTTTTATTATTGAGTTTATAAGATATTCATTTATAATGATTTGATAAGACATATGTTTATAACAAGTTGATATGATAATCTTTAAAAAGAGATTGATAAGACACTTATTTATTATGAGTTAATAAGGCACTAAATTTATTATTATTTGATATGACTATCATTTATGACACATTGATTAGTAACTCATTTATAATGAGTTTTATGATACTCATTTATAATGAGTTGATAAGACAATCATTTACAATGAGTTAATAAAACTTTTCTTTATAATTACTTGATAAGACGCTTATTTATAAGTTAATAAAACACTCATTTATAACTACTCGATAAGATACTCATTTATAACTACTTGATAAGACACTCAAGTTATAATGAGTCAATAAGATGCTCATTTTATAACAATTGACAAGATAGTAGGTTATAGTAAGTTGATAAGATACTTATTTATAATAATTTGATAAGATATATATAATGATTTGTTAAGTTATTCATTTATAATGAGTTGATAAAACACTTATTTATAAAGTATAATAAAACTTTTATAATAAATTATAAGACACTCTTTTATAATGAGTAAGGAACTCATTTATAATATGATATAAGATATAATTTATAATGATTTATAAGACAATAGTTTATAATGAGTTGATAAGACAATCATTTATCTAGTAAAAATATATTCTTGTGTAAAGAGTGGCTAATATACTCACATATAAAGATTTGATAGGATACTCGTCTAAAACAAATTGATAAGACAATCATTTATGATGAGTTGATTTGACACTCTCTCATAATGAATTGATAAGAAGCTCATTTATAATGAGTTGATATGACACACATTTAAAATGAGTTAATAAGACTCTATTTTATAATGAGTTGGTAAGATACTCATATATAATGAGTTGATAAGACACTCATTTATGATGAGTTGATAAGAAACTCATTTATGATGAGTTGATAAGACACTCATTTATGATGAGTTGATAAGACACTCATTTATGATGAGTTGATAAGACACTCATTTATGATGAGTTGATAAGACACTCATTTATGATGAGTTGATAAGACACTCATTTATGATGAGTTGATAAGACGCTCATTTATGATGAGTTGATAAGACACTCATTTATGATAAGTTGATAAGACACTCATTTATAACAAGTTGATAAGACACTCATTTTTAATGAGTTGATAAGACACTTATTTATAAAGAATCGATATGACGCATATTTATAATGACTTGACAAGACAATTATTTATATTAAATTGATTAGACTATCTCTTATAATTAGTTGATTAGACAAATATTTATAATGAGTTAATAAGAATATCATTTACAATGAGTTGATAAGACTCTCTTTTATAACAAGTTGATAAGATAATAATTTATAATGAGTTGATAAGATATTAGTTTATAATGAGTTGATAAGATAATTATTTATAATAAGTTATAAAATATTATTTTATAATGAGTTATAAGACACTCATATATAATGAGTCATGAGACACTCAATTATAATATGTTATAAGATACTCATTAATAACGAGCTATATTATATTTGTTTAATATAAGCTATAAGGAAGTAATTTATAGTGAGTAATAAGGAAATCAATCATAATCGGCGTTAAGAGTCATTATAATGAGTTATAAGATTGTCTTTACCAAAGAGTAATAAGAGAGGCATTTATAATGAATTATAAGTGACTCATTTTATAATGAGTAATAAGAGTGGTACTTATATTGAGTTATAATAGAGTCATTTATATTGAGTGATAAGATTGCTATTTAAAATGAATTATAAGATATGTGTTATAACAAGTTATATGATAGTCATTTATAATGAGTTATGTGGCAATAATTTATCATGAGTTATATGAAATACATTTATAATGAGTTATATGATACTCATGTATAACGGGTAATTAGATTGCCATTTATTCTGAGTTATAAGATACTCATTTATAATTAGTTGTAAGACACTCAATTATAATGAGTTTTAAGTCCATCATTTATAATGATATATATGACACTCATTTATAATTAGATATAAGACAATCATTTATAGTAAATTATAAGACCCTCATTTATAATGAGTTATAAGACCCTCATTTATAATGAGTTATAAGACCCTCATTTATAATGAGTTATAAGATACTCATTTATAAAAATTTTAAAAATACTCATTTATAATAAGTTGATAAGAAACTCATTTATAAAGAATAATTATTTATTATGAGTTTATAAGACACTCATTTATAACACTTTGATTATTAAATCATTTATAATGAGTTATAAGATAATCATTTATAATGAGTTTATAAGACAATCATATACAAAGAGTTAATAAGACTCTTGTATATAATAAGTTGATAAGCCACTCATTTAAAAATTGATGATACACTCATTTATATCATGTGAATAAGATAACCATTTTATAATGAGTTGATAATGCATTCATTTATAACTAGTTGAAAAGATAGTAGTTGATAATGAGTTGTTAAGATATTTATTTATAATGAGCTAATAAGACACTCATTTATAATGAATTGATAAGATACTTGTGTATAACAAACAGATAAGACACTTGTTTATAATAAATTGATAAAACACTTATTTATAATTAGTTTATAAGAAACTCATTTATAATGAATATAATGAAACTCATTTATAATGAGTTGATATGATACTTATTTATTAAGAGTTGATAAAATACTCTTTTATAATTAGTTGATAAGATAGTCATTTTTATTTAGTCGATAATAAGGCACTCTGTATATGACACTCTTTTATAATGAGTAACGATACAAAAATTTATAATGAGTTGATAAGACATTTGTTTATAATGAGTTGATAAGATACTCATTTATAAGGAGTTGATAAGATACTCATTTATAAGGAGTTATAAGACACTCATTTATAATGAATCATAGACACTCATTTAAAATATGTTATAAGATACTCATTAATAATGAGCTATAATATATTAGTTTATAATGTGTTATAGGACAGTCATTTATAGTGAGTAATAACACAATCATTTATAATGAGTTATAAGAGAGTCATTTATAATGAGTTATAAAAGTCATTATAATGAATTATAATATAGTCATTAACAATGAGTAATAAGAGAGGCATTTATAATGAATTATAGTGACTCATTTATATTGAGTAATAAGATAAGCACTTATATTGAGTTATAAGAGAGTCATTTATAATGAGTTATATGATTGCTATTTATAATGAGTTATAAGATACATGTTTATAACAAGTTATATGATAGTCATTTATAATGAGTTATGTGGCAATCATTTATCATGAATTATAAGAAATACATTTATAATGAGTTATATGATCATCATTATCATCAGTAATTAGACTGTCATTTATCATGAGTTATAAAAAATACATTTATAATGAGTAATTAAATTGTCATTTATCTTGAGTTATAAGATACTCATTTATAATGAGTTGTAAGACACTCAATTATAATATGTTTTAAGTCCCTCATTTATAATGATATATATGATACTCATTTATAATGAGATATAAGACATTCATTTATAGTTAGTTATAAGACCCTCATTTATAACGAGTTATAAGACACTCATTTATAATAATTTTAAATAAAAGAAATTGATAAGTCATTTTTATTATAATGAGTTAATAAGATAGTCATTTTATTTTGTGTTGATTTGACTCATTTATAACACTTTGATTATTAACTCATTTATAATGAGTCATAATACACTCATTTATAATGAGTTTATAAGACATACATGTATAGAGAGTTAATAAGACTTGTTTATAATAAGTTGATAAGACACTTATTTAAATGTTGATGAGACATCCATTTATATCATGTGAATAATATACCCATTTTATAATGAGTTGATAAGACATTAATTTATAACTAGTTGAAAAGATAGTTGTTGATAATGAGTTTTTAAGATACAAATTTATAATGAGATGATAAGACACTCATTTATAATTAGTTTATAAGAAACTCGTTTACAATGAATTCTTATGAAACCCATTTATAATTAGTTGATAACATGGTCACTTATAAAGAATTTATAAGTTACTCATTTATAATAAGTTTATAAGATAATCATTAATAATGAGTTGATAAGAAATTCATTTATAACCACTACATAAGATACTCATTTATAAAGGAGTTGATATGTCACACTTTTATAATTACTTGATAAGACATTTCTTTATAATGAGTTTATAAAAATACTCATTAATAAGTAGTTATTAGATACTAATTTAAAATGAGTTAATAAGTAGTTATTAACTCATTTATAAGATTCATGATTATAATGAGTTAATAAGATAATCATTTATAATGAGTTGATAACATATTCATTTATAATAGGTTAAAGTGACTCATTTATAATGAGTTGATAAGACATTCATTTATAATGAGTCGATAAGTTACTCATTTTATTGAGTTGATAGCACACTTATTTATATTGATTAATAAGACACTCTATATAAGATACTCTTTTAAAATGAGTAACAATACCCAAATTTATAATGAGTTATATGATATAGTTTACAATGATTTATACGACTTTAGTTTATAAAGAATTGATAAGTCACTAAATTATATAGCTAATAAGGTACTTCTTTGTAGCAAGTTAATAAGATACCCATATATAAAAAATTGATAGATTACTCTTTTGAAATATCTTGATAAGACAATTATTTACGATGATTTGATAAGACACTCTCTCATTATAAATTGATATGATACTTATTTATAATGAGTTGATAAGACACTATTTTAAAATGAGTTAATAAGACTCTAGTATGATGAGTTGCTAAGATGCTCATTTATGATGAATTGACAATACACTCATTATTGATGAGTTGATAATATAGTCATTTATGAGGAGTTAAGAAGATACTCATGTATAAAAAGATGATAAGCCACTTATTTATAAAGAGTTAATAAGGCACATGTTATACTGACTTAACAAAACATTCATTTGTAATAATTCGATTATAAATTCTCTTATAAAGAGTTTATTAGACAATAATATATATTGAATTGATAAGTCCCCCATTTACAACAATTTGATAAGTCTCTCTTTTATATTAATTTGATCATACTCTACTTTATAATGAGTTCATATGACACTCATTTATAATAATTTGATAAGATACTTATTATAAGTAGTTATAAGACAATCATTTATTATGAGTTATAAAATACTAATTTATAATTAGTCATAATAATGAGTTATAAGACACTCATTAATAATGAGCTATAATAGATTTGTTTATAATGAGCTATAAGAGAATCATTTATAACGAGTTGTAAGGCATAATGAGTTATATGATACTCATTATAATGAGTAATAAAAGAATCATTTATCATGAGTTATATGACCCTTATTTATAATGGGTTATATGACATTCATTTATAATGTATTAAAAGTCTCTCATTTTAATTGATATATATGACGCACATTTATAATGACATTTAAGACACTCATTTATGATATGTTATAATATACTATTTTATAATGAGTTAATAGATACTCATTTATAATAAATTATAATACACTCTTTTTTAATGAGTTGTAATGCACTCTTTTATAATGAGTTTTAATGTATTTTTTTATAATGAGTTAATAGAGACTTGTTTATATTGAGTTATAAGAGGCTTGTTTATAATGATTTATAACAAACTCACTTAAAACTAGTTATAAGACACTTATTTATAATGAGTTATATGACACTCATGTCTAATAATCTATTACATATTCATATAAAATGAGTTATTAGACGCTCTAATCATTTATAAGACAATAATAATAATTTATGACACTCACTTATAATGAGTTCTATGATACTCAATTATAAATAGTTATAAGATATTCGTATATATTGAGTGATAATATAATAGTTTATAATGAGTCATATGATAGTCATATACAACAAGTTATAAGATAGTCATATATAATGTGTTAGAAGACACATTTATATTGATTTGCAAGACACTCAATTATAATAAGTTATAGAGACTCATTTATAATGAGTTGTAAGCAACTCATTTAGAAATAGTTATAAGATACTCATTTATAATGAGTTATAATACTCATTTATAACTAGCTAGATGGAGATACATTTATAATGAGCTACAAGTGAGTCGTTTATAATGCATTTTAACATAGTTGTTTAAAATGAGTTATAGGATAATAATTTATAATGAGTTATAAGAGAGTCATTTATACTGAGCTATAAGAAGTCATTTATAATGAGTTAAATAGAGTATTTTATAATGAGTCATAGGCGAGTCATTTATAACAAGTTAAAAGACAATCATTTATAATGAGTTATAAGTGTATGATTTATAACACGTTATATAAAAGTCATTTATTTCGAGTTACAAGATATTCATTTATAATATCGTATATAACTATTTGGTATTCAAATTACCAACAATTATTGTGTATTTTGGTGATTAATAATGTTGCATAGATCGATTGACCAATATGAAAGTTTGTCGAATGCATCTACCTTGGGGTGGTAAGGGGGGGATTGAGGGGAGGGTGAAAAAACTAAAAAAAATGTTGTATATATATGAAATAGAGAAAATATTTTTATTTATTTCATAATTTTTGATGTTTTGAAAAATTTTAGTATATATTACTGAGTTTTTGGAGGTGGTGTTAGCAGATACGGTTTATCAGTATGTCTCTTATAGTTTCAATATACATTCTTGGCCAAAATTCTACTTAATTGGTTGGATTCAATTCTTGTATACCATGACCCTACCAAATTATTAGCACAATCTTTCCACAATATGACATTCTCAATGTGTTGTGATATTATCATGGAGTCGCAACCATACTTAGCTTAGAAAATTTAAATCGCTATAATATTAATTATTTAATCACATCATCTAAGTACTCACTGGTACTAAAGGTTATGACCAATTTCTCAACTTTACGACTTTATCTTTATATGACTTAGTAGACTCAAGTCAGAGTCATGATAGTTTTTACAAAACTATGATTTTGAGTTATAAAAAATTATATAGCCACAACTACTCATGGAAAATCTATGATAATTTATTCAAAACGTAACTTTTAGCATTACTAAATGTTAGATAGGATATTAACCTAGTATAGTTATTTCTAAGGTCATGACTCTTATCCTCAAAGGATGATATAGCCATGACACATACATGCAAGCTAAGTGCCAATGTTATGATATCCTAATAGTTCCATGAGTGTTCTGCAAGAGAAGAGAAAAGGTAAGTATTGTGATCACTCACAATGTAGTGGACACTTAAGAGATATGAAGGGTTACATGTGTGTCATGGCTAGTTCCTAGTGCCATAGCACAACCAACACATGAAAGACCATTTCTAATATTGTGGCATCCACACAATGCTTTATCTATATAACAATATGAGAAGTTATCTCCACTTTTACAACCACTTCATAGCATTGTGATCCTCCCTAGACTTTAAATGGATAAATACATTAAGTCATGACCATTTCATGGTTGTCATGCTTTGGTATTACAGAAAGATGATATGCTGAAGAGAATCACACCTATTTTCTAGTATTATTACCTCAAGTTGAAGAGATGAAAGCTAAGTTATCACTTTCTTTTTAAAAGTCATGACTTATTACTTATAGTAATGCATGCTCTCCCAAGTATAAAAGTCCAAGATAGTAAATATTCAAAAAACTTTAATTTCTTCTCCTTCTCTCTCATGTAATAATCAAAGTCATCGCAACTATAAATATTATGAGTGAATTTCAAACTTTCTATGGGTTCTACAAACAGCAAGGGTGGTTTATGCCAATCTTTAGAGTTAGAGGGTTGGCTCTCAAATCCCTTTGGTCTAGGGATTGATTTTTAAATTTGTATTAAACTAGTATATTTTAAGGTCGTGTATTTAAATTATATGATATAATTGGTTTTAATTATGAATGCATGAATAATTTGATTTATTTTAGTGTATATATATATATTGGATGATTAAATAGAATTTGAATTAGTATTTGACTATTAGTGAGTTTGTACAAGAATGTCATGATGGACGATAACAGCTAAACTATGAGATGTACTCATGCGTATGATAGGAAGGAAGTAACAATCTTTCTGATTGTGATACAAGAGATAAAACCTATATGCTGAACCAATTAAATTTGAGTATGTTAATCGACATGAGTTTGCCATTATGAAGTAGAAGGTATACATATTTTAAAGTAACTAGTTCTTGATTTGAATAAATATTATATAGAATATTCTCTCAAGGTGTTTATCTTTAGTGCCAAAGTTGCATCATCATTGAGAATGATTGTGACAGGAAATTCATTGGGACATGCATGAGGATTGGCACTAATTCAAGGTCTATTATGATTGTGACCTAATATGTGGTATCGGCCATTATAAAGCTACTTTTACTACTATGGTCCCCACCAGAGAAGTTCAAGGGTATCATATGTTAATTATGTGACAATGGTATTTAAGAATCTTAAAGTTAAAGGCTTACAAACCATATCAATAATTAGTTTTTATTATATAGAGACTATGAGAATAAGAGTGTGCATATAAAGAAACTGTCAATGATTGTTGACTAATTTGCTCAAAAGGATAAGATTATGAATATCTCTCACATTGAAATGAATTGTTGTCTCAATTAGATGTATCATTTATCAAGAGGACAACTACGAGGGGACCAATATTGTGAAGAGCTCAATGATGATAACTACAAATACCTTGTATAATATCAGAGCAATGAGCCATTATGCATCACCATAAACTTCATTTTATGTCCAACATAATATATGTTAAACGACTTAATAGTATCGCATATATTAAATAAATGAACCATAGATATAAGATTGTTTAACAAACTGAATATCTAGTTTATTGAAAATGTGGTATCTCATTGTTAAATAACTAAACTACTGATATAATAATCTACATGAGATTAATATTGGAAAAAAATCTATTATACTATGTATAAGACCTAGGTACTTGTAGATATAATTTAATGAGATACTTTTTTTGATGAGCTTTTGGGACATCACATACCTAATTGATTTAGGTGGAATAACCAAAGTCTCAATAGTAATTGTCATTTATAATGAGTTATAAGATAGTCATTTACAATGGAGTCATAAAAAAATCATTTATAATGAATTATAAGACATCCATTTATAATAAGTTATAAGATACTAATTTACAAGGAGTTATTAGATACCATTTTAAAAATGAGAATTATGACTCTCATTTATTAAGTGTTATAAGACACATTTATAAAGAGTTATATGACACAAATTCTAATCAGTTATAATATCTTCATTTATAATTGAGTTATAATACTCATTTATAATAAGTTACATGACACTCATTTATAATAATGTGTAAGACACTATTTTAAAAGAGTTATAATACAATCATTTATAATGAGTTATATGACATTCATTTATAATGACGTATAAGATAGTAATTTAAATGAGTAATAAAGAAAGACATATATAAGAGTTATAAGACACTCATTATATGAGTTATATGAGAGTCATTATAATGAGTTGTAAAAACGTTTTTATAACGAGTTATAGGAGACATATTTATAATGAGTTATAAGTCAATCATTTATAAGATACCATTTTATAATAAGATGATAAGACACTCATTTATATGTATTTAATATGACATTTGTTTATAATGTGTTGATAAGATATTCATTTATTAATGACTTGATAAGAAACTCATTTGTAAATATATAGTTTATAATTGTTGATGAGATACTAATTTATAATGAGCTAATAAGTTACTTATCTTTAATGAGTTGATAAGATACTAATTTATATTAATTTAATAAGATAATCATTTATAATGAATTGATAAGAAATTCTTTCATAATGATTTCATAAGAAACTCACTTACATGAGTTGATCAGGCACTTATTTACAATTAATTGATAAGCCTCTTTTATAATGAGTTTATAAGACGTACTCATAATGAGTTGATAAGAAACTCCCTTATTACATTTTCATAAGAAACACATTTATATTGAGTTGATTAGACACTCATTTACAATGAGTTGATAAGAAACTCTCTCATTAATTTTCATAAGAAACTAATTTATATTGAGTTGATTAGACACTCATTTACAATGAGTTGATGCGACTCTCTTTTATCATGAGTTTATAAGATACTCTCATAAGTATTGACAAGAAACTCATTAATAATGAGTTGAAAGGCACTAATTTAGTGTATAAAGTCTCATTTAAAATGAGTTGTTAAGTTACTCATTTATAATGAGTTGCTAAGATGCTTGTTTATGATGAGTTGATAAGACATTATTTTATAAAGAGTTGATAAGGCACTCATTTAAAACTAGTTGATAAAATTTTTGTTTATAATGAGTTCGTAAGACACTCATTTATAAGATATTGTTTTTATAATGTGTACTTAAGATACTTATATATAATGAGTTGATAAGATACTTATTTATAACTAGTTAATAAGATAGCTTATAATGTGTTCATAAAACACTCATTTATAATTAGTTGATAAGGTAGTCCTTTATAAAAAGTTAATAAGACACTTATTTATAATGAGTTGATAAAATATTATTTTATAATGATTTGATAAGACACTCAGCTATAACTAATATATAACATAGTAGCTTATAATGAGTTCATATGACACTAATTTATAATACATCATTTATATCAAGTTCATAAGATACTCAATTATAATGGGTTGATAAGGCTCTCATTTAAAAAAAAAATCATAAGATACTAATTTATAAAAAGTTGATAAAAAACTCTTTATAATAAGTTAATAAAATACTCATTTATAATGACTTGAGGAAAACAATCCATCATAAATAGTTTATAAGACACTCTTTCATAATGATTTGATATGACACTAATTTATAACAAGTTGATCAAACTATCTTTTATAATGAATTGACATGATACTTATTTATAATGAGTGAATAACACACTCATTTATAATGAGTTGGTAAGACACTTATTATATGATAGTATTTTATAAAGAGATGTTAAGGCATTTATTTATAGTAAGTTGATAAAGCACTCATTTATAATGAGTTGATAAGACAATTATTTATAACTAATTAAAAAATAGTATCATATAATGAAATGTTAAGACACTCATTTATAGTAAATTGATAAGGCTCTCATTTATATTGTGTTGATAAGATACTCATTCATATTGAATTGATAAGACACTCATTTATAATGAGTTCATAAGATACTCATTTATAATGAGTTCATAAGATACTCATTATAATGAGTTCATAAGATACTCATTTATAATGAGTTCATAAGATACTCATTTATAATGAGTTGATAAGAAGATCATTTATAATGTATTGATAAAATACTAATTTATAATGAGTTGATAAGATGCAAATTTATAATGAGTTAATAAGACACCCATTTATAATGATTTGATATGTCACTTATTTATAAGAGTTGATAAGTCACTTATAACGAGTATATAAGTTACTCATTTATAATGAGTTGATAAGTCACTTATAACGAGTATATAAGTTACTCATTTATAATGACTTTATAATACACTTATTTATAATGGGTAACAAAATACTTATAAATAATGAGTTATAAGAAACTCATTTATAATGACTAATAAGCCACTCATTTATAAGGAGTCATAAGGTACTCATTTATAAAGAGTTGATGGGATACTCATTTATAATGACTTGAAAAGACTTATCATTTATAAAAAGTTGTTAAGATATTCTCTCATTATGAGTTAACACGACACTCATTTTTATTGAGTTGATAAGAAAATAATTTATAATGAGTTGATATGACTTTTCTTTATAAGGAGTTGATAAGACACTCATATAAAAAGAGTTGACTACATAGTCTTTTTAACTTGATGATAAGACTTATTTAAAAGTTCATAATTCACACGTTCATAATGAGTTGATAAGATTCTTATTTATAATGAGTTGATAAGATAATTATTTATAATGAGTTGAAAAGATAATTATTTATAATGAGTTGATAAGATACTCATTTATTATGAGTTGATAAGACACTAATTTATTATGAGTTGATAAGATACTCATTTATTATGAGTTGATAAGACACTAATTTATTATGAGTTGATAAGATACTCATTTATAAGTAGTTGATAAGAAAGAAGTTTATAATGAGTTGATAAAACACGCATTTATAATGGTTGTAATATGAAATACTCTTATATTGAGTTTATATGATACTCATTTATAACGAGTTGATAAGATACCTATTTATAATGAATTGATAAGCCACTTATTTATAATTAGTTATATCACATTCAATTATAATGAGCTGATAAGACACTCATTTATTAAATTGATAAGATGCTCATTTGTAATGTGTTAACAAAATTTTCATTTATAAAAAGTTGATAATAAACTTGTTTATATAAACTTGATAAGACAATCATTTATAATGATTTGATAAGACACACAAGTTGACATGACACATGTTTAAAACAAATAGATATGATACTCATTTACAATGAGTTAATAAGACTCTCTTACAAATGAGATGATAAGGCACTCATGTATAATTATTTTAGAGGTGTCAAACGGGCCGGGCCGGGCCGGCCCAGCACGAGGCACGGCACGGTTCGGCCGTGCCTGGGCCGGCCCGGCACGATAAAAAAACGTGCCCGGGCCCGTGCCCGGGCCCGGGCGAACAAACCACGTGCCGGGCCGTGCCTTGGCACGGCACGCCGGCCCGCGTGCCTGCGTCCTGAGTCGCGACTCGTGACCCAACCGGCCCCCCCCCCCCCCCCCCCCGGTAAAAAGACCGCGGGTCGGGTCCAAACAGACCCGACCCGCCCGCCCCGCCTGCCCTGCCTTGCCGGGCGCCCGTGCCCGAGCGGGCCGGCACGGCACGGCCTTGCCGTGCCCGAATTTAAAAAACCGTGCCGTGCCGGGCACGGCACGGTAGCACGGCTGGGCACGTGAAAAACGGGCCGTGCCGTGCTGGGCCGGCCCGTTTGACACCTCTAAATTATTTCATAAGAAACTCATTTATAATGAGTTGATAAGACACATGATTACAGGGAGTTGTTAAGGCACTTGCTTATATGGAGTTGATAAAATACTCAATCATAATGAACACACTATTTATCATAATTGAGAGGATAATAATTTACAGATGGTTGAAAAGATAGAAGTTTATAATGTGTTCATGAGATGCTTATTTTTAATGAGTTGATAAGAACCTAATTTATAATGTGTTGATAAGACACTCATTTTATAATAAGTTGATAAGATACTTATTTCTAACTAGTGGATAAGACATTCATTTATAGAAGGATGATAAGCTACTCATTTATAATGTCTTGATAATACTATCATTTATATTATGTTTATAAGACACTCTCTCATAATGAGTTGACTCATTTATAAATAGTTAATAATACACTTATTTAGAAAATATAGATAAAAATTTCATTTATAATGAGTTGTTAAGATGGTATTTTTTAACAAGTTGAATAGATTCTCATTTATTAAGAGTTGATAAGACACTTATTTATAATGAGTTGAAATGATACTCATTTCAAAGAATTTGATAAGACACTTATTTATAATGAATTTATGGCATACTCAATTATAATTAGTTAATAAAACACATGTTTATACTGAAATGATAAGACATTTATAATGAGTTCCTAAAACACACATTTTTAATGAGATGATAAGATACTCATTTATATCAAGTTGATAATATAATATTTTTTAATGATTTAATTACAAACTCATTTATAATGGGTTGATAAGGCAAATTTATAATTATTAAATAAGTTATTTATTTATAATAAGTTGGTAATATACTCATTTATAATGAGTAGATAAGATACTCATTTATAATGGGTTACATGACACTCATTTATAATGTGTTGATAAGAATCTTATTAATCGAGTTAATAAGACATATGTTCATAATGACTAGATAAGACAATCAACTGTAATTAGTTGATAAGATATTCATTTATAATGAGTTCATAAGACACTCATTCATAATAGTTGATAAGTCACTCATTCATAAATAGTTGATAAGTCACTTGTTTATCAAGTTAATATATCACTCATTTGTAATGAGATATTAGATACTCAATCATAAAGAGTTCATTAGGTACTCATTGATAATGACTTGATAAAAAATTCATTTATGATAAATTGATAAGATACTCTCTTATAACGAGTTTATAAGATACTCATTTATTATGAATTGATAAAACACTCATTTATAATGAGTTGATAAAATACTCATTTATAATGAGTTTATAAGCCTCTCTTTTATTATGATTTGACAAGACACTCATTTAAAACAATTTGATATGACACATATTTGTTATTAGTTCATAATAATACACTCATTTTATAATGACTTGATAAGACACTCATTTATGATTAGTTGATAAGACAGTTTATAATGAATTGATAAGACACTCATTTATAATTAGTTGATAAGTCACATTTACATTGAGTTAATAATGCACTTGTTTAGAACTAGTTGATAAAAATTTCATTTATAATAAGACGATACACCATTCATTTATAACTATTTCACAAAACAATAGTTTATAATGAGTTGATAAAATACTCATTTATAATGAGTCAATATGATGCACATTTATAATGAGAGGATATGATTTTCATTTGTACCAATTTGATAGGATATTTTTTTATAATAAGATGATAAAACATTCATTTATAATGTTTTATTAGACACACATTTATAATGCATTTATAAAACATTCATTTATAATGTACTAATTTATCAAGTAGATAAGATAATTATAGTGAGTTGATAAGACACTCACTTATAAAAACTTGATAAGCTACTCATTTATAATGACTTTGTTTATACAGTTATTTATAATAAAGTAATAAGACACTTACTTATATTGAGTTCATAAGACACTCATTTATAATGAATTGATGATACATTCTTTTATAACTTGTAGATAAGACTATCTTTTATAATTTATTGATAAGTCACACATTTATAATACACTTGTTTATAATGAATTGATAAGATACATGTTTGTAATGAGTTGCTAAGGCACTTATTTATATTGTGTTAATAAGACACTCACTTTATAATGAATTGATAAGACCATGGAAGCATGGATATGGTTCCCTATATTTGTGTCCATGTGTCAGATACGTGGTTATGGTACGGACACGACACAGATATGTGTCTGATATGCCACGTAGCATATTGGACGGATGCGTCAGATGCCGTATCTATGCCGACAACACCGAGTGGCCGAGGTCGCCCACGACGCCGCATGGCCGATTCAGTGGAGCAGCGAGGGTTAGCACGATTCTGTGGGGGGGGGGGGGGGGGGGGGGGGGTGGTAAAATATTATTTTATAAATAAGATAATTATAAATATTATCTTATAAAATAAAATAAATAAATTATTTTATTTTATTTTTATAAAATACCTAATATTTATAAAGAAAATTATTTTTATTTTTTTTTATCATGTCGTATCCTAGTCGTATCCATATCCTAGTTTTTTAAAATTTACCGTGTCTCCGTATCCTATCGTGTCGTATCCTCGTCTCTGAATTCGTGTCCGTGCTTCTTTGGTTAAGCCTTTCTTTTATAATGAATTGATAAGACACTCATTATAAATGAGTGTCTTATCAGTTCATTATAAATGAGTGTCTTATCAACTCATTATAAATGAGTGTCTTATCAACTCGTTATAAATGATTATTCTATAAACTCATTATAAAAGAGAGTTTTAGGAACATATTATAAGTTAGTGTCTTATTAAATTATTATAAAAGGGTATCTTGTCAACTCATTATAAGTAAGTATCTTATCAGCTTATTATAAATGATTGTCTTATCAGGTCATTATATATAAGTATTTTATTAACTCTTTAAAAATAAATGTCTTACCAGCTCTTTGAAAATGAGTATTTTATCAACTCATTATAATTTTGAATGACTTATCAACAAGCTATAATAAATTTATCTTATCATCTCCAAATGAATGACTATTTTATGAACTTAATATAAATGAGTATCTTATCAACATATCATAATTGAATATCTTAGCAACTCATTATAGAAAGAGTGTTTTCAAATTTATTTATGTGATTACCTTATTGATGCAATACATAAGAGTATTTTATCAACTTATTATAAATGACTATCTTATTAGCTAGTTATAAATCAGTGTTATATCAACTCATCATAAGAGTGTCTTGTCAAATAATTATAAACACGTGTTATCAACTCTTTATAAATGAGTATCTTATCAACTCATTCTAAATTAGTGTTTAATGTACTCCTTAAAAATTAATATCTTATTAACTCATTATTAATACTATATTATCAACACATTATAAACAAAAATCTTAACAAATCATTGTAAATGTCTTATCAAATTATTATAAATGAATGACTTATCAACTCATTATAAATGAATATTTTATCTACTCTTTATAAATGATTGTATCAACTCATTATAAATAAGTGACTTATCAGCATATTTAAAATGAGTATATCATCATCTCATTATAAATGTGTGACTTGCCAATTTATTATAAATAAATATTTTATCAACTCATTATAAATGAGTATTTTATCAATTCATTATAAATGAGTATCTTATCAACTCATTATAAATGAGGATATTGTAGTCTCATTATAAATAAGTATATTTTCAATTTCTTATAGATCAGTATCTAATCAACACATTATAAAATAGTATTTTATTAAAAAATATAAATGAGTGTCTTATTAACTCTTTATAAATGAGTGTTCTATCAACTCATTATCAATGAGTTTCTTATCAACTCATTATCAATGAGTTTCTTATCAACTCATTATCAATGAGTTTCTTATCAACTCATTATCAATGAGTTTCTTATCAACTCATTATAAATGAATATCTTATCAACTTATTAAGAATGAGTATCTTTATAAACAATAATCTTATCAACTCATTATGAGAGAGTTTCTTATCAACTCATTATAAATGAATATCTTATCAACTTATCAAGAATGAGTATCTTTATAAACAATAATCTTATCAACTCATTATGAGAGAGTTTCTTATCAACACATTACACATGATTATCTTATGGAGCCATTATAAACAATAATCTCATCAACTATTTATAAATGAGTGTCTTATCGACTCATTCCAAATTAATGTTTACTCAACTTGATAATAGATTATCTTGTGAACTCATTATAAATAGAGTCATGTACCTCATTGTAAATGATTGTCTCATCAACTCATTATAAATGAGCATCTTAACAAATCATAATAAAAGAGCATGTTATTAACTCATTATAAATTAATATCTTATTGACTTGTTATAAATGAGTGTTTTAACAACTTAGCATAAGCTACAATCATATCTAGTGATTATAAATTAATGTTTTATCAAATCATTATAATTTAATGCTTTATAAACTCATAATAAATAAGTATATCATCAACTCATTATAAATAAATTTCTTATCAACTAATTTTAAATGGAATTCTTATCAAATTTTTACGAACAAATCTATTATCAACTCATTATAAATGAGAATCTTATCAACTTGTTATAAACTAGTGTCGTATCAATCTGTCATAAATGATTATCTTATCAACTTCATATAAACAAATATATTATTAAATCTTTATCAAGGAGTATCTTATAAACTCATTATAAATGAGTGAATTATGAACTTATTATAAATGAGTGTCTTATCAACTCTTAATAAAAGAGTGTCTTATCAACTATTTATAAATAAGTATTGTATAGCTTCATTATCAATGAGTGTCTTAATAATTCTTTATAAATTAGTATCTTATCAACTCATTATAAACTACTATCTTAATATCATATTTTTAATGAAAGTGTTATCAATTGATTATAAAATAGAGTTTTGTCAGCTCGATATAAACAAGTGTCTTATCAACTCTTAATAAAGAAGTATCTTATAAACTCTTTATCAATGAGTGTCTTATCAACTCATTATAAATGAAATTCTTATAAACTCGTTATAAATGAAAATCTTATCAACTCATTAAAAAATAGTATCTTATCAACTTACTATAAATTAGTTTATCATCAACTAATTATGATAGAGTTTCATGTCAATCATTATAAATTATTGCCTTATTGAGTTGTTAGAATTAAAATGATATCAACTATATATCAATGAGTGCTTTATCAACTCATGACAAACAAATTTCTTCTCTAATCAATAAACAAGTATCTTGCCCACTCAATATAAATGATTTCCTTCCAACTCATAATAAATGAGTCTCCTATCAACTCATAAATGTACATCTTATCAACTATTTATAAATGAGTATCTTGTCAACTGATTATAAATGTACATTTTATTGACTCATTATACATGAGCATTTTATCAACTTTGTATAAACTACTATCTTATCAACAGATAATAAATAAGTGTATTATCAACTCATTATAAAGAAGAGTGTTATCAACTTATTATAAATGAGTATCTAATAAACTCATTTTAAATGATATTCTTATCAAATCATTATAAGCAAGTGACTTATCAACTCGATATAAATGTGTCTTATTAAATAATTACAAAACTAAAATGTTATCACCTAATTATAATGAGTTTCAAATCGACTAATTATAAAATGAGTGTCTTTATAAATGAGTGTCTCATCATTTCCTTATGAATGAATATCTTATCAATTCACTATTAATGTATGTATTATAAACTCATTATGAAAGAGAGTTTGATTAACTCATTATAAATAAGTATCTTATTAAAAATTATTATCTTATTAACTCATTATAAGTATGTATCTTATCAACTCATTATAAACAAGAATCTTATCAAGTCATTATAAATGAATGCCTTATGAACTTATTATAAATGATTGACTTAACAACTCATTATAAATAAATATCTTATTAACTCATTATAATTGAATATTTATCAACAAATTATAAATGAGTGCCACATCAACTCATTATACATAAGTATCTTATCAAATCATTATAAATGAGTGACTTACTAATTCCTTAAAAGAAGTGCCTTATCAACTCATAATAAATGAGTCACTTATCAACTAATTATTAAAAAAGAGTGTTTTATATCAACTCACTATAAAGAATGTCTTATCAACATATTATAAATAAGTATTTATTAACTAATTATAAATGAGTGTCTTAAGAATTCGTTATTAAAGAGTAACTTATCAACCCATTATATATGAGTGACTTACCAACTCCTTATAAACTAGTGTCTTATCAACAAATAATAAATGATTGTCTTATCAACTCATAATAAATAAGTATTTTAGTAACTCCTTATAATTGAGCATCTTATCAACTCATTATAAATGAGTATCATGTTGCTTCATTATAAATGAGTTTCTTATCAACTCATTACAACTAGTATCCTATCAATTCATTGTAAATTAAATTCTTATCTAATAGTTACAAACAAGTGTATTATTGACTCATTATAAAAGGTTCTCTTATCAACTCGTTAGAAACAAGTATCATATCAACTCGTTATAAATAAGTGTCATACGAACTCATTATAACCGAGTGTCTTATAAACTCAATATAAATACTATTTTCAAAAAGTTATAAATGAGTGTCTTATCAACTCATTTTGATATGAGAGTTTTATCAACTTATTATAATGAACATTTTGTCAACTCCTTATAAATTGATATCATTTAAACTCGTTATAAATGAAATACATATTAAATGATTATAAACTAGTATCTTATCAACTTGTTATAAATGAGTATCATATTAACTCCTTATAAACAAGTATCTTATCAACTCATTATAAGAGCGTGTTTTATCATCTCCTTATAAATGAGTGTCTTATCAACTTGTTATATATTAGTATCTTAAAGCTTCATTTAAATGAGTGTCTTATTAATTCATTATAAATGACTATCTTATGAACCCATCATAAACTATTATTTTATTAACTGGGCATAAAAGAGTGTGTTATAAACTTATTATAAAATAGTGTTTTATCAACTAGATAATAATGACTATCTTTTTAACTCATTACAAACTAGTATCCTATCAACTATTTATCAATGAGTTCTTTATCTAGTCATTTTAAATAAATGCTTTATCAACTCGTTAAAAATAGTCTTATCAACTCATTGTAAATTAGTAACTTATCAACTTGTTATAAAAGATTTTGTTATTAACTCATTATGACAGAGTGTCTTGTCACCTCATTACAATTTTTTGTCTTATCAAGTCATTATATATGAGTATCATATAAAATATTTATCAATGAGTGTCTTATCAACTCATAACAAATGAATATTTTATCAACTTGATAAACAATTGTCTTATCAACTCAATATAATAAGTGCCTTGTAACTAATTAGAAGGAGTGTCTTACCAACTCATTCTAAATGTGCATCTTATCAACTCATTCTAAATATGCATCTTATCAACTCATTCTAAATGTGCATCTTATCAACCCTTTATGAATGTGTATCTTATCAACTCATTATAAATGTGCATCATATTAAATCAATATATGTGAGTGATGTATCAACATATTATAAATTAACTACTATCTTATCAACTAGTAATAAATAAGTCATTATAAATATGTATTTTATAAACTCTTTACAATTCAATGTCTTATCAACTCTTTACAAATGTGTATATTATCAACTCATTATAAATTGAATATCTTATCAACTCGTTATAAATGAGTGTCTTATCAACTCCTTATAAATGACTGTTATATGAACTCTATAAAAGAATGTCTTATCAACTTGTTATAATGAAGTGTCTTATCAACTCATTATAAAGAGAGCATTATCAAATTGATTTTAGTGAATACCTTATTGACTGTTTACAAATGAGAATTTAACAACATATTATAAATAAATATCTTTTCCAACTAGTTATAAATGAATGTTACACCAACTCACAATTAAAGGAATGTCTTATCAACTAATTATAAACAAATGTGTTATCAATTATTTATAAATAAGTATTGTATCAATTCATTATAAATGAGTGTCTTATCAAATACTAAAAAAGAGTGTTATATCAACTCATTATTAATATGTATCTTATCAAATTGCTACAAACAATAATCTTATCAAGTTATTATAAATGAGTGACTGATTAACTAACTATAAATGAATGTCTTATCAACTCATTATAAATGATTGTTTATCTACTCATTATATATGAATATTTTATTAACTCTTTATAAATGAGTATCTTATCAACTCATTTTAAATGAGTGACTTACCATCTCCTTTTAAACAAGTATTTTATCAATTTGTTATACATGAGTCTTTTATCAACTTGTTATAATAGAGTGTGTTATAAATTACATATAAATGAGTATCTTATCAACTCATTATAAATGAGTATCTTGTAGCCACATTATAAATGAGTATCTTATCGACTCATTATAAATCTTTTTCTTATCAACTCATTATAAATCTGTGTCTAATCAACTCATCATAAAATAATATTTTATTAACTTAATATAAATGAGTGTCTTTTCAACTTGTTATAAATGAGTATCCTTCAACTTGCTATCAATGAGCTTCTTATCAACTCATTATAAATGAATGTCTTATCAACTCATTAAAAAAGAGTGTCTTATCAACTCATTAAAAAGAGTGTCTTATCAACTCGTTAAAAAAGAGAGTCTTATCGTCTCGTTAAAAAAGAGTGTCTTATCGACTCATTAAAAAAGAGTGTCTTATCGTCTCGTTAAAAAAGAGTGTCTTATCGACTCATTAAAAAAGAGTGTCTTATCGACTCGTTAAAAAAGAGTGTCTTATCAACTCGTTAAAAAAGAGTGTCTTATCAACTCATTAAAAAAGAGTGTCTTATCAACTCGTTGTAAAAAAATGAGATATCAAATCTCATTATAAATGAAATTGGCATCAACTCATTAGGAGAGAATGTCTTATCAACTCTTTACAAATGATTATCTTTTGAATATTATCTCTTTACAAATGAGTATCTTATGAACTCATTACAAATGAATGACTTCTCAACTTGATAAATGAGTATCTTATCAACTTATTATAATGATTATATTATCAACTCATTATAAAAAATCATCTTATCAACTCATCATAAATGAGTATATTATTAAATCATTATAAATATGTATCTTATTGTCACATTATAAATGAGTGTTTAATCAATTTATTATATACTACAATCTTATCAACTAGTTATAAACCATTATTGTATCAACTCAATGTGATTGAGTGTCCTAAAGAACTAATTATAATTAGATGTCTTAAAAACATCATTATAAATAAGTGTCGTATTAGCTCTTTATAAATGAATATCTTATGAAATTGTTATAAATGAAATTCTTATCAATTTGTCAACTCATTATGAACGTGTATCTTATCAACTTTTTATAAATGAGTGTCATATTTAACTAGTTTTAAATGAGCATTTTATCAACACGATATAATATGATTGTCTTATCAACTAATTATAAATGAGTGTCATATCAACTCATTATAAATGAGTGTCATATCAACTCATTATAAATGAGTGTCATATCAACTCATTATAAATGAGTGTCATATCAACTCATTATAAATGAGTGTCATATCAACTCATTATAAATGAGTGTCATATCAACTCATTATAAATGAGTGTCATATCAACTCATTATAAATGAGTGTCATATCAACTCATTATAAATGAGTGTCATATCAACTCATTATAAATGAGTGTCATATCAACTCATTATAAATGGAAGTCTTATAAACTTATTATAAACTAGTGTCTTATCAACATGTTATAAAAGATAATCTTATTAACTCATCGTACAAGAGTGTCATATCAACTCATTATTAATGAGTTTCTTATCAACTCATTATAATATAGTGTCTTACCAATATATTATAATTGATTATCTTATCAAGTCATCATAAACAAATATCTTATTTAACCTTTTATAAATGAGTATCTTATCAACTCTTTACAAATGAGAATCTTTTTAACTCAATATAAATGAGTTTTTTTTTTCAACTCGATATAAATGAGTGTCTTATCAACTCTTTATAAATAAGTATCTTATCACCTTGTTATTAACAAATATCTTATTAACCTCAATATAATTGAGTGTCTTATCAACTATTTTATCAACACAATATAAATGTGTCTTATCAACTATTTATAAACTCATTATAAATGAGTGTCTTAGCAACTCTTTATAAATGAGTATTTATCAACTCATTATAAATGAATGTCTTATCAAAGTGTTATAAATGAATATCTTATCAACTCAAAATAAATGAAAATTTTATCAAGTAATTCTAAACAAGTGTCTTATTAAGTCATTATAAATATGTATCTTATCAACTAATTAAACGAGTGTCTTATCAATACATTATGAACTAGTGTCGTATCAACTAATTATAAATGAGTATCTTATCAAATCATTATAAAATAAGTATCTTTTCATCTCATTATAAATGAGTATCTTATCAAATACTTATAAATGAGTGTGTTATCAACTTGTTATTAATGTGTGTCTATTCAAGTTATTATAAATGAGTGCGTTATCAACTCATTATAAAACAAATGCGTATTAAGTAATTATCAATGAGTGTCTTATCAACTAATTATATATGAGTGTCTTATCAACTTGTTATAAAAGAATATCTTATCAATTTGTTATAAAAGAATATCTTATCAATTTGTTATAAAAGAATATCTTATCAACTTGTTATTAGAGAATGTCTTATCAACTTATTATAAATGAATATTTTATTAAGTTGTTATAAATGAGTATCTTATCAACCATTTATAAATGAGTTTCTTATGAATTTGTTATGAGAAAGTTTCTTATCATCACATTATAAATGACTATCTTATCAAATCAATATAAATGGGTATCTTATGCACTCCTTATAAATGAGTGTCTTGTTAACTCATTATAAATGAGTGTCTTGTTAACTCATTATAAATGAGTGTCTTGTTAACTCATTATAAATGAGTGTCTTGTTAACTCATTATAAATGAGTGTCTTGTTAACTCATTATAAATGAGTGTCTTGTTAACTCATTAAAAATGAGTGTCTTGTTAACTCATTATAAATGAGTGTCTTGTTAACTCATTATAAATGAGTGTCTTGTTAACTCATTATAAATGAGTGTCTTGTTAACTCATTATAAATGAGTGTCTTATCAACTTGATAAATGATTTTCTTATGAGCACATTATAGATGAGTGCCTTTTCAAGTTATTATAATAAGTAACTTATCAACTCATTATAAATGTGTATCTTATTTACCTCATTATAAATGTGTTTCTTGTCAATGTTATAGTTGAGTATTTGATCAACTCATTATAAATTACTATCTCATCAATTAGTTATAAATAAGTGTCTTATCAACACATTTTATAAATGTGTGACTTATTTACTCTTAATAAACTACTATCTATTAGTTATAATCGAGCATCTTATAAACTCATTATAAATTGAGTGTCTTATCAATTATTGTAAATGAGTATCATATCAACTATTTAATAGATGAGTATCTTATCAAATATTTATAAATGAGTCTCTTATCAATTCATTATAAATTAGTATGTTATCAGGTTATTATAAAAGAGTCTTACTAGCTCTTTATAAATGACTATCATGTCAACTCATTATAAATGAGTATCTTATCAACTCATTAAGAGAGAATATATGATTAACTCTTCATAAAAAAATGTCTTATCAACTCATTAATATGAGCATCTTATCAATGCATTAAAAAAGAGATTCTTATCAACTAGTTATAATTGAGTGTCATATCAACTTGTTATAAATAAAAATCTTATCAACTCATTATGAGAGTGTATCTTATTATCTAATTATAAATGTTTTTATAATTAAGTCATTATAAATGAGTATTTTTTAAAATCTTTATAAATGAGTGTATTAACAACTCATAAAAATGAGAAAACTCTCATTTCTAATGAGAGTATTCTCAACATGATAGAGCTGACAATACTCTAAGGTTGTCTTATTCTAATGAGAGTTTCTTGTCAACTCATAATTGAGTGTCTTACACTCTCATTATAAATGAGAGTAATATCAACTGAATAAATGAATATCTATACAGCTTGTTATAAATGTCTTATAAATCATTATAAATGAGTATCTTATAATTTTTATAATCAATTATATTTTTATTTGTTATAAATAAGTGTATTATAACTCTTTATTAATGAGTGTCTTATTACTCATTTTAAATGAGTATTATATCAACTCATTATAATTAAAATTATTATAAACTCATCAAAAAGAAGTATCTTATCAACACCATATAATTGAGTGTTTTATCAAGTCAAAATATATGAGTGCCTCATCAATGTATTATAAATACAATGTTATCCACTACTTATGAATGTGTTTCTTTTGAAGTCAATACAAAATGGAAGTTAAATGAACACTTCATAAATAGGAGTCTTATCAACTCCTTACAAATGTGTGTCCTAGTATCCTATTTAATCAAGTGTCTTATCAAATAGTTATAAGTAGTGTGTTATCAACTCCTCAAATGATTTTTTTTATCAACTTGTTTTAAATAAGTGTATTATCAACTTGTTATAAAAATATGTATTATCAACTTGTTATAAAAATATGTATTATCAACTTGTTATAAATGAGTGTCTTATCAATTCATTATAAAAGAAAGGCTTAACCAAAGAAGCACGGACACGAATTCAGAGACGAGGATACGACACGATAGGATACGGAGACACGGTAAATTTTAAAAAACTAGGATATGGATACGACTAGGATACGACATGATAAAAAAAAATAAAAATAATTTTCTTTATAAATATTAGGTATTTTATAAAAATAAAATAAAATAATTTATTTTATTTTATTTTATAAGATAATATTTATAATTATCTTATTTATAAAATAATATTTTACCACCCCCCCCCCCCCCGCCCCACAGAATCGTGCTAACCCTCGCTGCTCCACTGAATCGGCCATTCGGCGTCGTGGGCGACCTCGGCCACTCGGTGTTGTCGGCATAGATACGGCATCTGACGCATCCGTCCAATATGCTACGTGGCATATCAGACACATATCTGTGTCGTGTCCGTACCATAACCACGTATCTGACACATGGACACAAATATAGGGAACCATATCCATGCTTCCATGGTCTTATCAATTCATTATAAAGTGAGTGTCTTATTAACACAATATAAATAAGTGCCTTAGCAACTCATTACAAACATGTATCTTATCAATTCATTATAAACAAGTGTATTATAAATGTGTGACTTATCAATAAATTATAAAAGATAGTCTTATCTACAAGTTATAAAAGAATGTATCATCAATTCATTATAAATGAGTGTCTTATGAACTCAATATAAGTAAGTGTCTTATTACTTTATTATAAATAACTGTATAAACAAAGTCATTATAAATGAGTAGCTTATCAAGTTTTTATAAGTGAGTGTCTTATCAACTCACTATAATTATCTTATCTACTTGATAAATTAGTACATTATAAATGAATGTTTTATAAATGCATTATAAATGTGTGTCTAATAAAACATTATAAATGAATGTTTTATCATCTTATTATAAAAAAATATCCTATCAAATTGGTACAAATGAAAATCATATCCTCTCATTATAAATGTGCATCATATTGACTCATTATAAATGAGTATTTTATCAACTCATTATAAACTATTGTTTTGTGAAATAGTTATAAATGAATGGTGTATCGTCTTATTATAAATGAAATTTTTATCAACTAGTTCTAAACAAGTGCATTATTAACTCAATGTAAATGTGACTTATCAACTAATTATAAATGAGTGTCTTATCAATTCATTATAAACTGTCTTATCAACTAATCATAAATGAGTGTCTTATCAAGTCATTATAAAATGAGTGTATTATTATGAACTAATAACAAATATGTGTCATATCAAATTGTTTTAAATGAGTGTCTTGTCAAATCATAATAAAAGAGAGGCTTATAAACTCATTATAAATGAGTATTTTATCAACTCATTATAAATGAGTGTTTTATCAATTCATAATAAATGAGTATCTTATAAACTCGTTATAAGAGAGTATCTTATCAATTTATCATAAATGAATTTTTTATCAAGTCATTATCAATGAGTACCTAATGAACTCTTTATGATTGAGTATCTAATATCTCATTACAAATGAGTGATATATTAACTTGATAAACAAGTGACTTATCAACTATTTATGAATGAGTGACTTATCAACTATTATGAATGAGTGTCTTATGAACTCATTATAAATGAATATCTTATCAACTAATTACAGTTGATTGTCTTATCTAGTCATTATGAACATATGTCTTATTAACTCGATTAATAAGATTCTTATCAACACATTATAAATGAGTGTCATGTAACCCATTATAAATGAGTATCTTATCTACTCATTATAAATGAGTATATTACCAACTTATTATAAATAAATAACTTATTTAATAATTATAAATTTGCCTTATCAACCCATTATAAATGAGTTTGTAATTAAATCATTAAAAAATATTATATTATCAACTTGATATAAATGAGTATCTTATCATCTCATTAAAAATGTGTGTTTTAGGAACTCATTATAAATGTCTTATCATTTCAGTATAAACATGTGTTTTATTAACTAATTATAATTGAGTATGCCATAAATTCATTATAAATAAGTGTCTTATCAAATTCTTTGAAATGAGTATCATTTCAACTCATTATAAATAAGTGTCTTATCAACTCTTAATAAATGAGAATCTATTCAACTTGTTAAAAAATACCATCTTAACAACTCATTATAAATGAAATTTTTATCTATATTTTCTAAATAAGTGTATTATTAACTATTTATAAATGAGTCAACTCATTATGAGAGAGTGTCTTATAAACATAATATAAATGATAGTATTATCAAGACATTATAAATGAGTAGCTTATCATCCTTCTATAAATGAATGTCTTATCCACTAGTTAGAAATAAGTATCTTATCAACTTATTATAAAATGAGTGTCTTATCAACACATTATAAATTAGGTTCTTATCAACTCATTAAAAATAAGCATCTCATGAACACATTATAAACTTCTATCTTTTCAACCATCTGTAAATTATTATCCTCTCAATTATGATAAAATAGTGTGTTCATTATGATTGAGTATTTTATCAACTCCATATAAGCAAGTGCCTTAACAACTCCCTGTAATCATGTGTCTTATCAACTCATTATAAATGAGTTTCTTATGAAATAATTTAGAGGTGTCAAACGGGCCGGCCCAGCACGGCACGGCCCGTTTTTCACGTGCCCAGCCGTGCTACCGTGCCGTGCCCGGCACGGCACGGTTTTTTAAATTCGGGCACGGCAAGGCCGTGCCGTGCCGGCCCGCTCGGGCACGGGCGCCCGGCAAGGCAGGGCAGGCGGGGCGGGCGGGTCGGGTCTGTTTGGACCCGACCCGCGGTCTTTTTACCGGGGGGGGGGGGGGGGGGGGGGGCCGGTTGGGTCACGAGTCGCGACTCAGGACGCAGGCACGCGGGCCGGCGTGCCGTGCCAAGGCACGGCCCGGCACGTGGTTTGTTCGCCCGGGCCCGGGGTTTGTTCGCCCGGGCACGTTTTTTTATCGTGCCGGGCCGGCCCAGGCACGGCCGAACCGTGCCGTGCCTCGTGCTGGGCCGGCCCGGCCCGGCCCGTTTGACACCTCTAAAATAATTATACATGAGTGCCTTATCATCTCATTTGTAAGAGAGTCTTATTAACTCATTGTAAATGAGTATCATATCTATTTGTTTTAAACATGTGTCATGTCAACTTGTGTGTCTTATCAAATCATTATAAATGATTGTCTTATCAAGTTTATATAAACAAGTTTATTATCAACTTTTTATAAATGAAAATTTTGTTAACACATTACAAATGAGCATCTTATCAATTTAATAAATGAGTGTCTTATCAGCTCATTATAATTGAATGTGATATAACTAATTATAAATAAGTGGCTTATCAATTCATTATAAATAGGTATCTTATCAACTCGTTATAAATGAGTATCATATAAACTCAATATAAGAGTATTTCATATTACACCATTATAAATGCGTGTTTTATCAACTCATTATAAACTTCTTTCTTATCAACTACTTATAAATGAGTATCTTATCAACTCATAATAAATTAGTGTCTTATCAACTCATAATAAATGAGTATCTTATCAACTCATAATAAATTAGTGTCTTATCAACTCATAATAAATGAGTATCTTATCAACTCATTATAAATAATTATCTTTTCAACTCATTATAAATAATTATCTTATCAACTCATTATAAATAAGAATCTTATCAACTCATTATGAACGTGTGAATTATGAACTTTTAAATAAGTCTTATCATCAAGTTAAAAAGACTATGTAGTCAACTCTTTTTATATGAGTGTCTTATCAACTCCTTATAAAGAAAAGTCATATCAACTCATTATAAATTATTTTCTTATCAACTCAATAAAAATGAGTGTCGTGTTAACTCATAATGAGAGAATATCTTAACAACTTTTTATAAATGATAAGTCTTTTCAAGTCATTATAAATGAGTATCCCATCAACTCTTTATAAATGAGTACCTTATGAACTCCTTATAAATGAGTGGCTTATTAGTCATTATAAATGAGTTTCTTATAACTCATTATTTATAAGTATTTTGTTACCCATTATAAATAAGTGTATTATAAAGTCATTATAAATGAGTAACTTATATACTCGTTATAAGTGACTTATCAACTCATTATAAATGAGTAACTTATATACTCGTTATAAGTGACTTATCAACTCTTATAAATAAGTGACATATCAAATCATTATAAATGGGTGTCTTATTAACTCATTATAAATTTGCATCTTATCAACTCATTATAAATTAGTATTTTATCAATACATTATAAATGATCTTCTTATCAACTCATTATAAATGAGTATCTTATGAACTCATTATAAATGAGTATCTTATGAACTCATTATAAATGAGTATCTTATGAACTCATTATAAATGAGTATCTTATGAACTCATTATAAATGAGTGTCTTATCAATTCAATATGAATGAGTATCTTATCAACACAATATAAATGAGAGCCTTATCAATTTACTATAAATGAGTGTCTTAACATTTCATTATATGATACTATTTTTTAATTAGTTATAAATAATTGTCTTATCAACTCATTATAAATGAGTGCTTTATCAACTTACTATAAATAAATGCCTTAACATCTCTTTATAAAATACTATCATATAATAAGTGTCTTACCAACTCATTATAAATGAGTGTGTTATTCACTCATTATAAATAAGTATCATGTCAATTCATTATAAAAGATAGTTTGATCAACTTGTTATAAATTAGTGTCATATCAAATCATTATGAAAGAGTGTCTTATAAACTATTTATGATGGATTGTTTTCTCAAGTCATTATAAATGAGTATTTTATTAACTTATTATAAAAGAGTTTTTTATCAACTTTTTATAAATTAGTATCTTATGATTTTTTTTTTAAATGAGAGCCTTATCAACCCATTATAATTGAGTATCTTATGAACTTGATATAAATGATGTATTATAAATTAGTGTCATATGAACTCATTATAAGCTACTATGTTATATATTAGTTATAGCTGAGTGTCTTATCAAATCATTATAAAATAATATTTTATCAACTCATTATAAATAAGTGTCTTATTAACTTTTTATAAAGGACTACCTTATCAACTAATTATAAATGAGTGTTTTATGAACACATTATAAGCTATCTTATTAACTAGTTATAAATAAGTATCTTATCAACTCATTATATATAAGTATCTTAAGTACACATTATAAAACAATATCTTATAAATGAGTGTCTTACGAACTCATTATAAACAAAAATTTTATCAACTAGTTTTAAATGAGTGCCTTATCAACTCTTTATAAAATAATGTCTTATCAACTCATCATAAACAAGCGTCTTAGCAACTCATTATAAATGAGTAACTTAACAACTCATTTTAAATGAGACTTTATACACTAAATTAGTGCCTTTCAACTCATTATTAATGAGTTTCTTGTCAATACTTATGAGAGTATCTTATAAACTCATGATAAAAGAGAGTCGCATCAACTCATTGTAAATGAGTGTCTAATCAACTCAATATAAATTAGTTTCTTATGAAAAATTAATGAGAGAGTTTCTTATCAACTCATTGTAAATGAGTGTCTAATCAACTCAATATAAATGTGTTTCTTATGAAAATGTAATAAGGGAGTTTCTTATCAACTCATTATGAGTACGTCTTATAAACTCATTATAAAAGAGGCTTATCAATTAATTGTAAATAAGTGCCTGATCAACTCATTGTAAGTGAGTTTCTTATGAAATCATTATGAAAGAATTTCTTATCAATTCATTATAAATGATTATCTTATTAAATTAATATAAATTAGTATCTTATCAACTCATTAAAGATAAGTAACTTATTAGCTCATTATAAATTAGTATCTCATCAACAATTATAAACTATATATTTACAAATGAGTTTCTTATCAAGTCATTAATAAATGAATATCTTATCAACACATTATAAACAAATGTCATATTAAATACATATAAATGAGTGTCTTATCATCTTATTATAAAATGAGTATCTTATAAATGATTGACTTATAACTCATTATAAATATGTCTCCTATAACTCGTTATAAAAACGTTTTTTACAACTCATTATAAATGACTCTCATATAACTCATTATAAATGAGTGTCTTATAACTCTTATATATGTCTTTCTTTATTACTCATTTTAAATTACTATCTTATACGTCATTATAAATGAATGTCATATAACTCATTATAAATGATTGTATTATAACTCTTTTTAAAATAGTGTCTTACACATTATTATAAATGAGTGTCATGTAACTTATTATAAATGAGTATATTATAACTCATTATAAATGAAGATATTATAACTGATTATGAATTTGTGTCATATAACTCTTTATAAATGTGTCTTATAACACTTAATAAATGAGAGTCATAATTCTCATTTTTAAAATGGTATCTAATAACTCCTTGTAAATTAGTATCTTATAACTTATTATAAATGGATGTCTTATAATTCATTATAAATGATTTTTTTATGACTCATTGTAAATGACTATCTTATAACTCATTATAAATGACAATTACTATTGAGACTTTGGTTATTCCACCTAAATCAATTAGGTATGTGATGTCCCAAAAGCTCATCAAAAAAAGTATCTCATTAAATTATATCTACAAGTACCTAGGTCTTATACATAGTATAATAGATTTTTTTCCAAATATTAATCTCATGTAGATTATTATATCAGTAGTTTAGTTATTTAACAATGAGATACCACATTTTCAATAAACTAGATATTCAGTTTGTTAAACAATCTTATATCTATGGTTCATTTATTTAATATATGCGATACTATTAAGTCGTTTAACATATATTATGTTGGACATAAAATGAAGTTTATGGTGATGCATAATGGCTCATTGCTCTGATATTATACAAGGTATTTGTAGTTATCATCATTGAGCTCTTCACAATATTGGTCCCCTCGTAGTTGTCCTCTTGATAAATGATACATCATAATTGAGACAACAATTCATTTCAATGTGAGAGATATTCATAATCTTATACCTTTTGAGCAAATTAGTCAACAATCATTGACAGTTTCTTTATATGCACACTCTTATTCTCTAGTCTCTATTATAATAAAAACTAATTATTGATATGGTTTGTAAGCCTTTAACTTTAAGATTCTTAAATACCATTGTCACATAATTAACATATGATACCCTTGAACTTCTCTGGTGGGGACCATAGTAGTAAAAGTAGCTTATAATGGCCGATACCACATTATGAGTCACAATCATAATAGACCTTGAATTAGTGCCAATCTCATGCATGTCCCAATGATTTCCTGTCACCATCATTCTCAATGATGATGCAACTTTGGCACTAAAGATAAACACCTTGAGAGAATATTCTATATAATATTTATTCAAATCAAGAACTAGTTACTTTAAAATATGTATACCTTCTACTTCATAAATGGCAAACTCATGTCGATTAACATACTCAAATTTAATGGTTCAGCATATAGGTTTATCTCTTGTATCACAATCAGAAAGATTGTTACTTCCTTCCTATCATACGCATGAGTACATCTCATAGTTTAGCTGTTATCGTCCATCATGACATTCTTGTACAAACTCACTAATAGTCAAAATACTAATTCAAATTCTATTTAATCATCCAATATATATATACACATAAAATAAATCAAATTATTCATGCATTCATAATTAAAACCAATTATATCATATAATTTAAATTACACGAACCTTAAAATATACTAGTTTAATACAAATTTAAAAATCAATCCCTAGACCAAAGGGATTTGAGAGCCAACCCCTCTAACTCTAAAGATTGGCATAAACCACCCTTGCTTGTTTGTAGAACCCATAGAAAGTTTGAAATTCACTCATAATATTTATAGTTGCGATGACTTTGATTATTACATGAGAGAGAAGGAGAAGAAATTAAAGTTTTTTTGAATATTTACTATCTTGGACTTTTATACTTGGGAGAGCATGCATTACTATAAGTAATAAGTCATGACTTTTAAAAGAAAGTGATAACTTTAGCTTTCATCTCTTCAACTTGAGGTAATAATACTAGAAAATAGGTGTGATTCTCTTCAGCATATCAATCTTTCTGTAATACAAAGCATGACACCATGAAATGGTCATGACTTAATGTATTTATCCATTTAAAGTCTAGGGAGGATCACAATGCTATGAAGTGGTTGTAAAGTGGAGATAACTTCTCATATTGTTATATAGATAAAGCATTGTGTGGATGCCACAATATTAGAAATGGTCTTTCATGTGTTGGTTGTGGCTATGGCACTAGGAACTAGCCATGACACACATGTAACCCTTCATATCTCTTAAGTGTCCACTACATTGTGAGTGATCACAATACTTACCTTTTCTTCTCTTGCAGAACACTCATGGAACTATTAGGATATCATAACATTGGCACTTAGCTTGCATGTATGTGTCATGGCTATATCATCCTTTGAGGATAAGAGTCATGACCTTAGAAATAACTATACTAGGTTAATATCCTATCTAACATTTAGTATGCTAAAAGTTACGTTTTTGAATAATTATCATAGATTTTCCATGAGTAGTTGTGGCTATATAATTTTTTATAACTCAAAAATCATAGTTTTGTAAAAACTATCATGACTCTGACTTGAGTCTACTAAGTCATATAAAGATAAAGTCGTAAAGTTGAGAAATTGGTCATAACCTTTAGTACCAGTGAAGTACTTAGATGATGTGATAAATAATTAATATTATAGCTATTTAAATTTTCTAAGCTAAGTATGGTTGCGACTCCATGATAATATCACACACATTGAGAATGTCATATTGTGGAAAGATTGTGCTAATAATTTGGTAGGGTCATGGTATACAAGAATTGAATCCAACCAATTAAGTAGAATTTTGGCCAAGAATGTATATTGAAACTATAAGAGACATACTGATAAACCGTATCTGCTAAACACCTCCAAAAACTCAGTAATATATACTAAAATTTTTCAAAACATCAAAAATTATGAAATAAATAAAATATTTTCTCTATTTTCATATATATACAACATTTTTTTTTAGTTTTTTCACCCTCCCCTCAATCCCCCCCTTACCAACCCCAAGGTAGATGCATTCGACAAACTTTCATATTGGTCAATCGATCTATGCAACATTATTAATCACCAAAATACACAATAATTGTTGGTAATTTGAATACCAAATAGTTATATACGATATTATAAATGAATATCTTGTAACTCGAAATAAATGACTTTTATATAACGTGTTATAAATCATACACTTATAACTCATTATAAATGATTGTCTTTTAACTTGTTATAAATGACTCGCCTATGACTCATTATAAAATACTCTATTTAACTCATTATAAATGACTTCTTATAGCTCAGTATAAATGACTCTCTTATAACTCATTATAAATTATTATCCTATAACTCATTTTAAACAACTATGTTAAAATGCATTATAAACGACTCACTTGTAGCTCATTATAAATGTATCTCCATCTAGCTAGTTATAAATGAGTATTATAACTCATTATAAATGAGTATCTTATAACTATTTCTAAATGAGTTGCTTACAACTCATTATAAATGAGTCTCTTATAACTTATTATAATTGAGTGTCTTGCAAATCAATATAAATGTGTCTTCTAACACATTATATATGACTATCTTATAACTTGTTGTATATGACTATCATATGACTCATTATAAACTATTATATTATCACTCAATATATACGAATATCTTATAACTATTTATAATTGAGTATCATAGAACTCATTATAAGTGAGTGTCATAAATTATTATTATTGTCTTATAAATGATTAGAGCGTCTAATAACTCATTTTATATGAATATGTAATAGATTATTAGACATGAGTGTCATATAACTCATTATAAATAAGTGTCTTATAACTAGTTTTAAGTGAGTTTGTTATAAATCATTATAAACAAGCCTCTTATAACTCAATATAAACAAGTCTCTATTAACTCATTATAAAAAAATACATTAAAACTCATTATAAAAGAGTGCATTACAACTCATTAAAAAAGAGTGTATTATAATTTATTATAAATGAGTATCTATTAACTCATTATAAAATAGTATATTATAACATATCATAAATGAGTGTCTTAAATGTCATTATAAATGTGCGTCATATATATCAATTAAAATGAGAGACTTTTAATACATTATAAATGAATGTCATATAACCCATTATAAATAAGGGTCATATAACTCATGATAAATGATTCTTTTATTACTCATTATAATGAGTATCATATAACTCATTATGCCTTACAACTCGTTATAAATGATTCTCTTATAGCTCATTATAAACAAATCTATTATAGCTCATTATTAATGAGTGTCTTATAACTCATTATTATGACTAATTATAAATTAGTATTTTATAACTCATAATAAATGATTGTCTTATAACTACTTATAATAAGTATCTTATCAAATTATTATAAATGAGTGTCATATGAACTCATTATAAAGTAGAGTATGATCAAATTAATATAAAAGAGAGACTTATCAAATTGTTGTAAATGGGGGACTTATCAATTCAATATATATTATTGTCTAATAAACTCTTTATAAGAGAATTTATAATCGAATTATTACAAATGAATGTTTTGTTAAGTCAGTATAACATGTGCCTTATTAACTCTTTATAAATAAGTGGCTTATCATCTTTTTATACATGAGTATCTTCTTAACTCCTCATAAATGACTATATTATCAACTCATCAATAATGAGTGTATTGTCAATTCATCATAAATGAGCATCTTAGCAACTCATCATACTAGAGTCTTATTAACTCATTTTAAAATAGTGTCTTATCAACTCATTATAAATAAGTATCATATCAATTTATAATGAGAGAGTGTCTTATCAAATCATCGTAAATAATTGTCTTATCAAGATATTTCAAAAGAGTAATCTATCAATTTTTTATATATGGGTATCTTATTAACTTGCTACAAAGAAGTACCTTATTAGCTATATAATTTAGTGACTTATCAATTCTTTATAAACTAAAGTCGTATAAATCATTGTAAACTATATCATATAACTCATTATAAATTTGGGTATTGTTACTCATTTTAAAAGAGTATCTTATATAGAGTGTCTTATTAATCAATATAAATAAGTGTGCTATCAACTCAATAAAAATGAGTAACTTATCGACTCATTATAAATGAATGTCTTATCAACTCATTATAAATGAGTCACTTTAACCTATTATAAATGAATATGTTATCAACTCATTATAAATGATTATCTTATTAACTCATTATAATCATGAATCTTATAAATGAGTTAATAACTACTTATTAACTCATTTTAAATTAGTATCTAATAACTACTTATTAATGAGTATTTTTATAAACTCATTATAAAGAAATGTCTTATCAAGTAATTATAAAAGTGTGACATATCAACTCCTTTATAAATGAGTATCTTATGTAGTGGTTATAAATGAATTTCTTATCAACTCATTATTAATGATTATCTTATAAACTTATTATAAATGAGTAACTTATAAATTCTTTATAAGTGACCATGTTATCAACTAATTATAAATGGGTTTCATAAGAATTCATTGTAAACGAGTTTCTTATAAACTAATTATAAATGAGTGTCTTATCATCTCATTATAAATTTGTATCTTAAAAACTCATTATCAACAACTATCTTTTCAACTAGTTATAAATTAATGTCTTATCAACTCATTATAAAATGGGTATATTATTCACATGATATAAATGGATGTCTCATCAACATTTAAATAAGTGTCTTATCAACTTATTATAAACAAGTCTTATTAACTCTCTATACATGTATGTCTTATAAACTCATTATAAATGAGTGTATTATGACTCATTATAAATGAGTTAATAATCAAAGTGTTATAAATGAGTCAAATCAACACAAAATAAATGACTATCTTATTAACTCATTATAATAAAAATGACTTATCAATTTCTTTTATTTAAAATTATTATAAATGAGTGTCTTATAACTCGTTATAAATGAGGGTCTTATAACTAACTATAAATGAATGTCTTATATCTCATTATAAATGAGTATCATATATATCATTATAAATGAGGGACTTAAAACATATTATAATTGAGTGTCTTACAACTCATTATAAATGAGTATCTTATAACTCAAGATAAATGACAATTTAATTACTCATTATAAATGTATTTTTTATAACTCATGATAAATGACAGTCTAATTACTGATGATAATGATGATCATATAACTCATTATAAATGTATTTCTTATAATTCATGATAAATGATTGCCACATAACTCATTATAAATGACTATCATATAACTTGTTATAAACATGTATCTTATAACTCATTATAAATAGCAATCATATAACTCATTATAAATGACTCTCTTATAACTCAATATAAGTGCTTATCTTATTACTCAATATAAATGAGTCACTATAATTCATTATAAATGCCTCTCTTATTACTCATTGTTAATGACTATATTATAATTCATTATAATGACTTTTATAACTCATTATAAATGACTCTCTTATAACTCATTATAAATGATTGTGTTATTACTCACTATAAATGACTGTCCTATAACACATTATAAACTAATATATTATAGCTCATTATTAATGAGTATCTTATAACATATTTTAAATGAGTGTCTATGATTCATTATAAATGAGTGTCTTATAACTCCTTATAAATGAGTATCTTATCAACTCCTTATAAATGAGTATCTTATCAACTCATTATAAACAAATGTCTTATCAACTCATTATAAATTTTTGTATCGTTACTCATTATAAAAGAGTGTCATATACAGAGTGCCTTATTATCGACTAAATAAAAATGACTATCTTATCAACTAATTATAAAAGAGTATTTTATCAACTCTTAATAAATAAGTATCATATCAACTCATTATAAATGAGTTTCATTATATTCATTATAAATGAGTTTCTTATAAACTAATTATAAATAAGTGTTTTATCAATTTATTATAAACAAGTGTCTTATCTGTTTGTTATACACAAGTATCTTATCAATTCATTATAAATGAGTGTCTTATTAGCTCATTATAAATAAATATCTTAACAACTCATTATCAACTACTATCTTTTCAACTAGTTATAAATGAATGCATTATCAACTCATTATAAAATGGTTATCTTATTCACATGATATAAATGAGTGTATCATCAATTTTTAAATGAGTGGCTTATCAACTTATTATATACAAGAGTCTTATTAACTCTTTGTATATGATTGTCTTATAAACTCATTATAAATGATTATCTTATAACTCATTATAAATGATTTAATAATCAAAGTGTTATAAATGAGTGTCTTATAAACTCATAATAAATAATTATTCTTTATAAATGAGTTTCTTATCAACTTATTATAAATGAGTATTTTTAAAATTTTTATAAATGAGTATCTTATAACTCATTATAAATGAGGGTCTTATAACTCATTATAAATGAGGGTCTTATAACTCATTATAAATGAGGGTCTTATAATTTACTATAAATGATTGTCTTATATCTAATTATAAATGAGTGTCATATATATCATTATAAATGATGGACTTAAAACTCATTATAATTGAGTGTCTTACAACTAATTATAAATGAGTATCTTATAACTCAGAATAAATGGCAATCTAATTACCCGTTATACATGAGTATCATATAACTCATTATAAATGTATTTCATATAACTCATGATAAATTATTGCCACATAACTCATTATAAATGACTATCATATAACTTGTTATAACACATATCTTATAATTCATTTTAAATAGCAATCTTATCACTCAATATAAATGACTCTATTATAACTCAATATAAGTACCACTCTTATTACTCATTATAAAATGAGTCACTTATAATTCATTATAAATGCCTCTCTTATTACTCTTTGGTAAAGACAATCTTATAACTCATTATAATGACTCTTAACGCCGATTATGATTGATTTCCTTATTACTCACTATAAATTACTTCCTTATAGCTTATATTAAACAAATATAATATAGCTCGTTATTAATGAGTATCTTATAACATATTATAATTGAGTGTCTCATGACTCATTATATATGAGTGTCTTATAACTCATTATAAAATAATATTTTATAACTTATTATAAATAATTATCTTATCAACTCATTATAAACTAATATCTTATCAACTCATTATAAATTATTATCTTATCAACTTGTTATAAAAGAGAGTCTTATCAACTCATTGTAAATGATATTCTTATTAACTCATTATAAATATTTGTCTAATCAACTAATTATAAGAGATAGTCTAATCAATTTAATATAAATAATTGTCTTGTCAAGTCATTATAAATATGCGTCATATCGATTCTTTATAAATAAGTGTCTTATCAACTCATTAAAAATGAGTGTCTTATCAACTTGTTATAAATGAGTGTCTTATCAACTTATCATAAATGAGTGTCTTATCAACTCATCATAAATGAGCGTCTTATCAACTCATCATAAATGAGTGTCTTATCAACTCATCATAAATGAGTGTCTTATCAACTCATCATAAATGAGTGTCTTATCAACTCATCATAAATGAGTGTCTTATCAACTCATCATAAATGAGTGTCTTATCAACTCATCATAAATGAGTTTCTTATCAACTCATCATAAATGAGTGTCTTATCAACTCATTATATATGAGTATCTTACCAACTCATTATAAAATAGAGTCTTATTAACTCATTTTAAATGTGTGTCATATCAACTCATTATAAATGAGCTTCTTATCAATTCATTATGAGAGAGTGTCAAATCAACTCATCATAAATGATTGTCTTATCAATTTGTTTTAGACGAGTATCCTATCAAATCTTTATATGTGAGTATATTAGCCACTCTTTACACAAGAATATATTTTTACTAGATAAATGATTGTCTTATCAACTCATTATAAACTATTGTCTTATAAATCATTATAAATTATATCTTATATCATATTATAAATGAGTTCCTTACTCATTATAAAAGAGTGTCTTATAATTTATTATAAAAGTTTTATTATACTTTATAAATAAGTGTTTTATCAACTCATTATAAATGAATAACTTAACAAATCATTATATATATCTTATCAAATTATTATAAATAAGTATCTTATCAACTTACTATAACCTACTATCTTGTCAATTGTTATAAAATGAGCATCTTATTGACTCATTATAACTTGAGTGTCTTATCAAGTAGTTATAAATGAGTATCTTATCGAGTAGTTATAAATGAGTGTTTTATTAACTTATAAATAAGCGTCTTATCAAGTAATTATAAAGAAAAGTTTTATTAACTCATTGTAAATGATTGTCTTATCAACTCATTATAAATGAGTATCATAAAACTCATTATAAATGAGTTACTAATCAATGTGTCATAAATGATAGTCATATCAAATAATAATAAATTTAGTGCCTTATTAACTCATAATAAATAAGTGTCTTATCAATCTCTTTTTAAAGATTATCATATCAACTTGTTATAAACATATGTCTTATCAAATCATTATAAATGAATATCTTATAAACTCAATAATAAAAATAGTTTTATCAACTCATTATGAATTAGATATTTTATCAATTTGTTATAAATGAGTGTCTTACCAACTCATTATGAAAGATTGTCTTAAATTTCATTATAGATAAATATCTTATTAAGTTTTTAAAAATAAATATCTTATTAATTCATTATAAATGGGTTTATTATCAACTTGTTATAAATGAGTGTCTTATCAAGTTCATGAATGTGTGTGTTATCAATTCAATATAAATGAATATCTTATACATCATTATAAATGTGTCTTATAATTCATTGTAAATAAGTATCTTATAGCTCATTATAAATGAGTGTCTTTTAACACCTTATAAATGAGTGTCTTATCAACTATTTGTAAATGAGTACTTATCATTACATAATAAATGAGTTTCTTATCAACTCGTTTAAAAAAATGTATAAACTCTTTATACATGAGTGTCTTATCAATTCATTATAAATGTATTTCTAATCAACTTATTATAAGAGAGTGTCTAATCACCTTGTTATAAATGATAGTCTTATCAAATCATTATAAAAAAGCTTCTTGTCAACTTTTTACAAATGAATATCTCTTCTACTCATTTTAATTGAGTTTCTTATTAATTCATTATAAACAAGTATCTTATTGACTTATTATAAAAGGGAGTCCTATCAACTGATACTAAAATAAAGGCTTATAAACACATTACAAATGAGTATCTCATAAACTCGTTATGATAAAATGTATTATCTACTCATTATAAATGATTATCTTATAAATCATAGTAAAATATGTCTTATAACTCATTATAAATTAAAATCTTATTATTAATTATAAAAGAGTGTCTTATAACTCATAATAAATTAGTATTTTATTATATATTTTTTTATTTCACCCTCCCCCCAATCCGCCTTACCAACCCTAGGTAGATATATACAACAAACTTCCACACTAGTCAATCATCTAAATGAGCATCTTATAAATCATTGTAACCCATGTCTTATAGCTCATTATAAATGAAAGTCTTATTATTAATTATAAAAGAGTATCTTATAACTCATAATATATTAGTATCTTATTATATGTTTTTTTATTTCAGCCCACCCCCGCCCCCCAATCCCCTCTTATCAATCCCCTCTTACCAATCCCAAGTAGATGCATACGAAAAATTTTTACACTGGTCAATCTCAGTAATGATCATGACTAAGAATATTTAATTATAGAGTTCTTATGAGATCTAATGCATTAGTAATGATTTACACATCTAATATCTTATTATATGTTATAAACAAGTTTGTTATCAACGTATTATGAAGACTAACTTGTCGACTCATTATAAATTAGTGTTTTATCAATTCATTATAAATGAGTTCCTGTCAACCCATTATAAATGAATATCTTATTAACTCATTATAAATGAGTACCTTATCAACTCATAAAAAAAAAGAGTGTCTTATAATCTTTTTATAATCTAATGTTTAATAATTCATTATAAATAAGTGTCTTATAACTTATTTTAAATGATCATATAATAACTACTATAAATGAGTGTCGTGTCAACTCGTTATAAAAAAATATCTTATCAACTACTGGTATGTGATTGACTTATCAACTACTGGTATGTGATTGACTTATCAACTCATTATAAATTAGTATCATATAAATTATTTTAAATTGAGTGGCTTATAACTCATTATGAATGAGTGCCTTATGGCACATTTTAAATGAGTATTTTGTATCTCATTATAAATGAGTGTGACATCATATTATTTAAATTAATATCTTGTTTATACTTTAAAAATGAGTTTCTTATCAACTCCTTAAAGTGAGTTTCTTATAAACTCATTATAAATGATTTTCTTATCAACTATGTATAAAAGACTATTTTATCACCTCCTTATAAATGAGTGTCTTATCATGTAATTTGTAAATGAGTGTGTTATGAACTCTTTATAAACTACCATCTTATCATATATTATAAATGAGTGTCTTATGATCTCTTTATAAACTATTATCTTATAAAATAGTTATATATGAGTGTCTTATCTACTCATTTTAAAATAATATCTTATAAATTCATTATAAATGAGTGACATTTCAACTCCTTATAAATGAGTGACATTTCAACTCCTTATAAATGAGTGACATTTCAACTCCTTATAAATGAGTGACATTTCAACTCCTTATAAATGAGTATAACTCATTTTGAGGTGTGACTTATCAAATTTTTACAAACAAATATCTTATCATCTCATTATAAAAAAATATCTTATCAACATATTATGAGAGAGTATCTTATCAATTCCTTATAACTAATTGTCTAAAATAGTCATTATGATGAGTATGTTATTAACTCTTTATAAATGAGTGACTTATCAACTCTATAAAGTGTATTATCTACTCTTCATCAATGAGTATGCTATAAATCATTATAAGTGAGTTTTTTATAATTCGTTTTCAAATGAGTGTCTTATTACTCGCGATAAATGAGTGTCTTATTACTCGCTATAAATGAGTGTCTTATAACTCATTATAAATACATGTTTTATTACTCATTATAAATGAGTATTTTATTATTTGTTATAAATGAGTATCATATAACTCTTTATAAATAAATCTTCTATACCTCATTATAAATGGGTCTCTTATAGTTTGTTATAAATGATTCTCATATAACTTATTTTAAATAAATAACTTATAACTCATTATAACTGGCCATCTTATAAAACATTATAAACTAGTATCATATAATTTGTTATAAATAAGTGTCTTATAACTCATTATAAACTTGTGTATTATCAACTAGTTATAAATGAGTGTCTTTTCAATTGATTAAAATGATTGTCTTATCAACTTGTTAAAATAATTTTTTTATCAATTCGTTATAAAAAGTGTCTTATCAATTCTAAAAATTGAGTATTTGTTCAATTCATTGTAAATGAGTATTTTATAAACTCGTTATTAAAGTGTCATATCAACTCATTTTAAATGCATGTCTGATCAACTCATTATAAACACATGTCTGATTAACTCATTATAAACACATGTTTGATCAACTCATTATAAACATGTCTCTTATAAATTTATTAAATCAATGTCTTTATCTACTCATTATAAATGAGTTTCTTAGCAACTCGTTACAAATAAGCGACTTATCAAGTTGTTATAAATAAGTATCTTATTAACTTGTTATAAATGAGTGTCTTTTCAACTCATTATAAACAAGTTTCTTATCGACTCATTTTAAACAGGCTTCTTATCAACTCAATAAAAAGAATTGTCTTACTAACTCATTATAAACAAGTATTTTATTTCTCTTTAAAGACATGTCTTATAACTGATTATAGATGAGTAGATTCTCAACTCATTAAAAATTAGAGCCTTATTAACTCATTGTTAATGGATGCCATATAAACCTTTTATAAATGAGTATGTTGTCAACTCATTATAAATATGTGTATTATCATCTAGTTATAAATGGTCGTCATATCAACTCATTATAAATGAGTATCTTATCAACTTGATAAAATATGAATCTTATTAACTCATTATAAATGAGTGTCTTATTAACTCATTATAAATGAGTGTCTTATTAACTCATTATAAATAAGTGTCTTATTAACTTATTATAAATGACTATATTATAATTCATTATAAATATATATCTTATAATTCATTATAAATATATATCTTATAATTCATTATAAAAGAGTGTCTTTTAACTCATTATAAATGAATGTCTTATAACTCATTATAAATGAGTATCTTATCAACTCATTATAAATGAGTTTCTTATTAACTCGTTATATATGAGTATCTTATTAACTTGTTATATATGAGTATCTTATTAACTCGTTATAAATATGTATCTTATCAACTCATTCTAAATGAGGGTCTTATCAATTTATTGTGAATGAGTATCTTATCAACTCCTTATAAAAGAGTGTCCTATCAACTCATTAGAAAAGAATATCCAATTAACTTATTATAAATGAATATATTATCAATCATTATAAATGAGTATTTATAAACTTATTACAAATGAGTGTATTATGAACTAGTTATAAATAAGTAGCTTATCAACTCATTACAAACAAGTCATAAAGGAGTGTGTTATAATTTTTTTTATAAATGAATATCTTATAAACTCCTTATAATTGAGTATATTATACCTCATTATAAATGAATATCTTATAAATCATTATATATGAGTATCTAATAACTACTTATAAATGAGTTCTAATAAATTCATTTTAAATAAGTGTTTTATCAACTCATTATAAATGAGTATCTTATTAACTTCTTATAAATGAGTATCTTATCAACTCATTATAAATGAGTATCTTATTAACTTCTTATAAATGAGTATCTTATCAACTCCTTATAAATAAATATCATATCAATTCATTATAAACAAGTATCATATTCTTTAGTATGCTAAATACCAAATAAAACTAGTAATCTTAGTCAATATTCATGATGTGTTTTATAGAAAAAAGCTTTAAAATGAATAATTTCACTAAGTTATATTTTTTTATGAAATATGAAGGATAATTGAATAATTCTATGATGTTTGTTTGAAATTGAAATTGATGGATTGTTGAGAAGAATAGTAGTAAAAAGTTTTGTTAACTCGTAATATTAATTATGTTACGACTTTGTTATATCTCATTGAGTTATAAGATAGTTTATGCATCCATTCTTAGCTAAAATTCTATATGAATACTTATTATAATCTTCACGTGTGATAACTCTGCTACATCATTAACACAATTATTTCACTATGAAACACATTCTTCTTGGTTGTGAAACTTTATTGGAGTCATAATCACACTAGCTTAAAATATTATATAATAATTGTGACATTAATTTTATATTACAATAACCAAATACCTCATTAGTACTCAAAGTCATGACAAGCTTTGGTGCCATGACAAGCTTTGGTGCCATGACAAGCTTTGGTGCCATGACAAGCTTTGGTGCCAAAACTTTTTCATTATAGAGCCAATATTTGCAAAACAAAAATTATGATATTATTCCAAGCACCTCATCTTTTAGCTATAGAATGTTCTAGAGAATCATACTCAAGCCTCAGCCATTTCCAAGCTATGACATTTGCTCTTGAGAATGTCACTAGCTAGATCTTATTTCCAATGTTACAATTTTGAGTTATAGAGATAAAATGTGTGGTAGTGATCATTCTCACCTATATGGTCATCTGATCCAAGAGAGAGGCTAAAGTCATGACTAATTATGTGTACCATAGTCATCTAATGTAAGATGGTGACCAAAATTATTGTTCATTCCCAATACTATGATTTTATGTTGTAGAGACGAAATATGTAGTCATAGTTATTTTAAATATTACTGCATTCTAAAGTTTGAAAGTGACAAAAACCACTATTGATTCCTATATAGCTATGACTTTTGACTTAAAGTTTAAATCTAGCAATTTTAGTATAAAAGAGAGAATTATAAATTTTGAGAGTATTCTAGGGCATGAGAAAAAAATAAAGCTAGGATTTTGGGAAAATTTTCATCCAACCCTTGGAAAGATTCATGAACAAATCAGTGATGCAAGATACTTATCGATGTTCAAACTATCAAACATTCATAGATATTTTAGTACTTTATGATAGTGTATATGCATAAAAAATAAATTATGGATTAATTTTATAACTTTAGAGTTTTAGTATATTTTTATGAATAATTATAAAATCAACAGATTTTTAGAGGTATTTAGTAAAATATCTAGTATAATAAGCCTTGTAGTTTTGACATCTATTCTTGATAAAAATCATATTTAATTGGTCATGACAATCCTTATGTCATGATCCTATAAACTTGGGGGCACAATCATTCTACTTTATAACACAATCTTAATGGTTGAAATATTATCAGGAAGTCATATTCATGCTTATCTTATAAAATTTAAATGGTTGTGACTCTTATCATCAAATGAATGTACAATTATAACTTTTATGTTTAAGCTAATTAATAGTTTTGGGGAATTGTTGCAGTACCAAGACAACATGATATATTAGAGAATAGAAGGCTAGTGTCACTGCTACCTACAGCATTGCAAACACATGAAGAAATATAAAGGGTAAGTTTTGTCTTATGAACTTATTTAAATGAGTGTCCTATCAACTCATCATAAATACTATTTTTTAACTAGTTATTAATGAGTGTCTTAGCAACTCATAATAAAATAGTTGTCTTATAACTCTATATAAATGAGAGTCTTACTCCTTAGAAATGAATATCTATAAATTTCTTATAAATGAATGTCTTATCAACTCATTATAAAAGTATATATTATCAATATATTATAAACAAATGTCTTATCAACTCATTAAAATGAGTGTCTTATCAATTCCTTAAAAATGAGTGTCTTATCAACTCATTATAAGAGAAATTTTTATCAACTTATTATTAATGATTATCTTATAAACATGTAACAAATGAGTGTCTTGTCAAGTCATTAGAAAATATGTGTCTTTTGAACTCATCATAAATAAGTGTCATATCTACTCATTATAAATGAGTGTCTTATCAACTAATTATAAACTTTTGCATTATCAACTAGTTATTAATGAATGTATTATCAACTCATAATAAAATGAGTGTCTTATCAAATCATTAAAAAAGTATGTCTTATCAACTACTTATAAATTAGCCTCTTATCAAATCGTTATAAATGAGTATCATATAAACTCATTATCAAAGAGTGTCTTAACAACTCATTATGAGAGAGTGTCTTATCAACTCATTATGAGAGAGTGTCTCATCAACTCATTATGAGAGAGTGTCTTTTCAAGTCATAATAAATGATTATCTTATCAACTCATTATGAGAGAGCGTCTTTTCAAGTCATAATAAATGATTGTCTTATCAACTCTTTATAAATGCGTAACTTTCCAACTCATTATAAATGAGTGTTTTATCATCTCATTACAAAATGAGTGTATTATTAACTCATTATAAATCAGTATCTTATCAACTCCTAATAAATATGTGTTTTATCAACGTGCTATAAATGAGTGTCTTGCCAACTCATTATAAACAAATATTTGATCAACTTTTATAAAAGAAACAGATATCAACTTGTTACAAATGAGCTTCTTCTCAACACATTATAAATGAGTTTCTTATCAGATCATAATGAGAGACTGTCTTATCAACTCTTTATAAATTACTATCTGACCAAGTAGTTATAAATGAGTGTATAACAACTTTTTATTAATAGTTTTCGTATTACTCACTATAAATGAGCATCTTATTACTCATTATAAATGAATGAGTTATAACTCATTGTAAATGAATGAGTTATAACTCATTGTAAATGAATGAGTTATAACTCATTATAAATGAGTGTCTTACTACTTGTTATAAATAAGTATTTATTAAAACATGATAATGAGTATATTGTCGACCTGTTATAAATGGGTGTCTTATTAAATCATTTTAAATAAATATCTTATCAACTCATAAATGAATATCCTAAGAACTCATTACAAATGAGTGTCTTATCAAATCATTATAAATGAGTGCCTTGCTAACTCATTGTAAACTATTATCTTATAACTAATTTTAAATAATCATCTTAGAATTACTTATAAATAAGTGTCTTTTTACCTCATTATAAACAAATATCTTATTAACTCCTTATTAATGTGTTTTTAACTTCTCATAAATGAGTATCAATTAACTCATTATAAATGAGTATCAATTAACTCATTATAAATGAGTATCATATCAATTCATTATAAAGGAGTGTTTTGTTTCTCATGTATTATTATGAGAAAAAATAAGTCATTAAAAAGAATGACTTATCAACTTGTTGATAAGATATTCTCTCATAAATAAGTATCTTTTCACCTCATTATAAAAAATGTCTTATCAACTCATTATAAATGAGTATCTTATGAACTCTCTATAAATGAGTATTTTATCAACTCTCTATAAATGAGTATCTTATCAACTCTCTATAAATGAGTATCTTATCAACTCTCTATAATTGAGTATCTTATCAACTCTATAAATGAGTATCTTATCAACTTATTATGAAATAATGTTTTATCAACATTTTATGAATGATTTTCTTATAAACTCTTTATAAATGAGTATCCTATCAACTCGTTATAAATGAAAATCTTATCGACTCAATATGAGAGACTACCTTTTCAACTCATTAAAAATATTTATCTTATCAAGTCATTATAAATGAGTATATTATAAGCTCTTTATAAATGATTGTCTTATCAAATTATTATAAATATTTATCTTATTAAGTCATTATAACTCAGCGTGTTATCAACTCTTTATAAATGAATATCAAATAAACTAATTATTAATGAATATCTTATCATCTCCTTGTAATATTGTGTCCTAATAACTTATTATAATGAGTGTATTATTAACTCATTATAAATGAGAGTCTTATCAACTCATTATAAATGAGTATCTAATCAACTCATTATAAATGAGTATCTAATCAACTCATTATAAATGAGTGTTTTATCAACTCATTATAAATTATTTACTATTTAAATCTTTATAAATGAATGTCTTATCAATACATTTTAAATGAAGTGTCTTAAAACTCATAAACAAGTGTATTAATAGCTTGTTATATATAATTGTCTTATCAACACATTATAAATGAGTGTCTTAGCAACTCATTATAAATGATAATATTATCAACTTGTTATAAATGATAGTATTATCAACTCATTATATTGAGTGTCTTTACAAATCTTTATATACTATTATCTTATCAACTAGTTATAAATGAGTGTCTTATAAAACTCATAATATAATGAATATCTTATTAACTTAATATAAATAGATGTCTTATCAACTCTATATAAATGAGTATCATATCTGATCATTATAAAAATTTTCTTATTAACTCATTACAATTGAGTGTATTATCAACTAGTTATAAAAGAATGCCTTATCAATTAGTTATAAATGAGTCTTTTTTCAACTCGTTATAAATGAATATCTTATCAACTTATTATGAGGGTGTATCTTATCAAATAATTATGATGAAGTATCTTATCAACTCATCATGACTAATTTTCTTATTAATTCATTTTAAATGAATACTATATCAATTCTTTTATAAATGAGTATCATATCAACTTCTAATAAATGAGTATTTTATAAACTTATTATAAATGAATATCTTATCAACTCACTATAAATTAGTGTTTTATCAACTCATTATAAATGAGTATCTTATCAACTCATTATAAATAAATATTTTATCAACTCTTTATAAATGAATGTATTATCAACTCTTTAGAAAAGAGTCTTATCAACTCATTATAAATGAGTGTCATATCAACTCTTTATAAGTGAGTATCATGTCAACTCATTATAAAAGAGTATCATATCAACTTATTTTATATGAATATCTTATCAAGTTATTGTAAATAAGTGGTTGTCAACTTTTTATAAATGACCATCATATCAACTCTTTACAAAAGAGTGACCAATCAACTTATTAAATGAGTATTTATCATCTCATTTAAATGATTGTCTTGTAATTCACATCTTATCAATTCATTATAATTGATTGTTTTATCAAAGTATTACATAAACAAGTATTTTATCAATTTGTTACACGTGAGTGTCCACATCAATTTGATAAAAGGGTGTATTATCAACTCATTATAAAGGAGTTTCTTGTAACTCATTGTAAACTAGTGTCTTGTCAAACTCATTGTAAATGAGTATCTTATAAACTCATTATAAATGAGTATCCTATCAAAAAATTATAACAAACATCTTATTAATACATTATAAATGTGCTATTCTTATTATAAATGAGTATGCTATAAACTCATTATAAATTACTATCTTATCAATTAGTTATAAATGAGTGTATTATCAACTCATTATAAATAAGTGTTTCGCCAACTTATAATTAGTATTTTATTATTATGACTTGGTAATGATTCTTAATTTTTTGGATATAGTAAATTCTCAAAATTTAATTGGGCAATGTCTCTTATCCAACTATTCCCACATGTATATAGGTTGTACATGTGATCAAGTAGATTTTTATTCCAATATCAGTCGCATAGGGATTGTATAAGTAATTAACCAATTATTAGTTAGTTATTTCTCTAGTTGAGATGATAAGATTGAGTTTTTAGTAAGATTCTTAGATTTTAGGGTTATTCAACTCATTATTCATAATAGCTTATATAAATAGTTTAGATTTATGTGTTTGGTTACAAAAAAGACTAGACTCTTATAAAAATGTTTCTAGTAGTATACAAGATTGTTATCAACTATTGGTATTCCTAATGATATTCCCTCGTAGCTATCCCCTTGGTATAATATCAAAAAAATGACAAATCATCTTTGCTCAAAAATCATTTAAAAGTTCATACTTTTATGCAATCATTTACAAGCAGAAAAATATTTACTCTTTCATCTTTGTATGCATCATACTTGCAAATAGTATATACTTTCCCTCAAATCTCACTGTATGAGTCATATAATAAAAAATAAATTAAGACTATTACCACCTTATATCATCATCTACCATGATGACACATGATCCCACATTAAAGATGAAACTTTTAGGATAATATTTATAAAATTTATATAATTTAGGATTCTTCTAAGATATGCACAATATATTAGCTTAGAAAAGTATTCATGCATTCGACTTCTTAAGTACCATACTCATATATTAAACTTACTCAACATGAGTTTTGATATAAAAGTTTGTCTTGTTTCATAATCAAAAGACTATCACTTCTTTCCTAGCACATATTTGAGTGTTCTTATGGTGTACTTATCATGATCCACCAATAAAGCATGCACGAACTCACTAATAATAAAATTCTAATTCTATATTTTACATAAATATCACTTTTATTAAAACCAAAATACAATAAAATCCAAATATTAAAATTCATTAATCAAGTATCTATCACGCAAAATCAAATATACCAATCATAACTTCTTATTTATTTGACATTAGGAGGAGTTCAAATGAGATAATTTGAGATAAAATTCATGAATTCTAGGTTTATAATGATAGCCCTCAAGATGTCTAGGAATCAACCGTAAATCCAGAATACATATTCATGAACCTTGAGGTGGAGTAAAATTCACTCCCCTTTAAAGTTATTTTGTGCCTTGTGTTGTTACTTTGCTCATTGATCTCCTAGGCTTGGTAAAATGTGCTCCCGAACCCTTATTTTCATTTTTACTCTCACACCTAAAATTCTTTTGAAATTTTCATATTTTGTACTTTTATACTCAAATGACTAGTTGCAAAATTTAAGTCAAAAGTATGACTTGGAATACAATAGCTTTCTCTTTTCATCTCTTTAACACAAAGATGTGGCTCTATGAATGAACCATTACTTTAGTCATTTTCTTTCTTTAGATTGTTGCATCACTAGAAATAGTTGTGGTTGTATATTTAGTCTCTATAATACAAACCATAAATTGGATATAAACCATGGTTTTGGTGTCTCTCTTGTATTAGAATATTATGGTGCTTGAATGATTCACGACTTTGGTTATTTACCAAGGTAGAAAGTCACGCCCTGGAAATACCATGATTTGAGTAAATACCCTTTGAAACTTCTCTAGCTAAAATCACATGCTAGAGATTTTCATGAATAATCACTAAAATATCTAGTTTTATTTACTATTAGCATGCAAACAAACTCTCATACTTAAGTAATTCTCATCCCCAACAATTATGCATTTATATAAAATTATACTTTCATCCATCCCACATAAATATTTGCTATGATTACGTTTGAGAATCATAGTATGTCTAAATAGTAGGGTTAATTCTTCTTGTGGATATGTTAGCGATCATGATAGGGCTTAAGTGTGTAAAATGATCTATGTGAGTGTTATATTTATTTCATCACATTATACATAAATTATTCTTTGGTTGCACCCCAATTAGTTTGCATTTAATTACCATAACTAAACTATCAATAGTTATTATTTATATTGTGATCTCGGTTGTTTAGGCTAACTTCATCATAGAATCTCTCACTTTTATTTTTTCCCAAACTTTCTTTAGTATTGAATCATTTTCCATTACTTTTTTTGAGGCTTTTTTTTTTTTATTTGGATGTCAAGGCTTTTGGATTGCCATGACATCATCATCATTGGATGCCATGAATTTAAGGTTGCCACAACTTTTTGTTGGATTGTTTCGAGCTTTTTCTATCTAGATCTTCAAAGTCATTATGTTGGGGTTTGTCATGATCTTTCTTTTCTTTTGTATCTCCAAATTATAGTGCTAGTCAAGCTGAAACTTCATAATGCTCCATTTCTTTTTCTACTTCTTTCAAATCTTCTAAAATTATTATTGAAGTAGTATAATGCTTCACTTTTACAATTTGCTTTTAATTCCTCTACATTTTGATTTCACCATGACTGCCATAAGGAGTTAAAATCATAATTTATAAAGGGTCTATACCACCAGACTTCAACTTCCCTGAGAATAACTTAAGCCAAATTTAAACTAATACTTCCCCCATTTTAAAATCTCCTTTGTAGATTCTTATCTTGTCATCTTTTTGTTTTATATTTATAAATCATAAATTATTATAAGCTTCATTTCTTAATTCATCAGTCCACTTACTAGCATAATTCTCCTTTCTTTTGTATCATTCATACCGTAGTTTAATTCTTAATGTTCCACCATGCTTGATGTTGAGTTCTACCACCAAATGATAAGTTTTACCAAAAAGAATTCATAAGTAAACATCTCTAGTGTAGTTTTAAATGTAGTTATATAAACTCATAATGTTTTATCTAAGCATTAAGACCAATTTTTTCTAGATGAGTTGATCATTTTTGAATATCATTTTAGTCTCTCTGTTTGATATTTTTGCTTACCCATTTATTTGCAGATGATTATTCAAAATTTAAGTTATCAAATATTCTTATATATTTTGATAATATTGATGATGCATAGATATACAAATTTAGATTTTGTTGGATCACTTTTATGACATTATAATTTTGGTAGATTTTGATGAATAGTCATGAAATCGATAGATTTTTGGAGGTTGTTTGGCTGAATGAGTAGAATATGAAGTCTTATGTAGTTTTTTGGTATCTATTCTTGGCTGAAACTCTATCTAGTTGGTCATGATAATATTTTTGGGGAGTCCTCCATTCTTATTCTTCCTCCATGTAACAAGCAAAAATCACGGTGTAGCTACTAAACTCTAGGAAAATTTTTTGCACTCCCTAGAGACTCTATAAGTTAACAAGGGACACGATACTTAATATTAATTCCTGGAGTTGTGGGGCAGGACTCTCAAATCCTCCACTATCTAGGGTAGATTCAAGAATTTTTTATTAAAATAGGTGTATGATATAGGTTTGTATAACTTAGTTTATGTGATGTAACATGATTTATGTTAATTGTTGTGTTTTTGATTTATTTTAGATTATGGTATTGGTTGATAAGTAATTAAATAAAAATTGAACTAAAATTTTAACTATTAGTATGTTTGTATGAGATTATCATGAAAGATAGTAATAGGTAAACCCATGAGGCTCGCTGATGCATAGTAAGGAATGAAGTGGCATTCCTTCCAATGTGGATGTGCGAGATTCATTAAAACCTAAAATTTAGGTATACTAATCATTATAGTATGACTCTTATGAAGTCAATAATATAAACAATTTTACAATCAATCCATTATACACATCTTAAAAGAATTAATTCTCGATTGAGATGGATATTGTATAGATATTTCTTAAGGGGTTTCATCCCTTGAGGATTTCGTTCTTTAGTGTAGAGTTGCATCATCATCGATAAGGACAATGATAAGCAATCCTCAGGAGTATTCAAGTATATTATAACTCATAAGGTAGTGATAACTCTTATGAGTTGTTTTCACTCGAATGGTTCCACTAGTAAAACTTTAGGGAACCATATGTTAATTATATAAGTATGATACTTACGAATCCGAAAGTACAAAAAAATTATAAATCATTGTCGATTCTGATCATTATGATAGTTGAGGCCAAAAAATACGAATATACATATGAATCAACTATTAACAGTAGTTAATTAGCTACAATAAAAAGTATGAGATTATAAATAACTATCAAGTAGACTTATTTTGTTATCTCAGTAGTGACATATTTAGGAAACATTTTGCATATGATACATCATAACATGTTCAAACCATGGTGAAGATATTTAGTGTAAGAAACTCAACAATTTTTGCATCACTCTGCTATTGCTTCCACTCATTGATACATAATCTACTAATAATAGGATGTACTCTTTCCCAAAAGATGCAAGAAAATAACCAATTAAATCAATTCCCCATTTTTAAAAAATTTGCACTTCTAGAATAAATTAAAATGTCATTTCATATTTGCTATGTATATTACTCAATCTCTGGCATCTATCGTACCATCGTACTATGTATTAATAAATTTCAAAAAATGAAACCTAATAAAAACTAGATTGTAATATCTTCTAAGTATTTTTGTTACTGCCAATATACCTTCTAAGTGGTTTTGTTACCGCTAAAATACCTTCTATACAATATTAAGTGGCATTTGAGGATGATCATTGTTTATTCCTTTTCAAACATGCATTTTCTTTTAATTTGATCGATACATCTTCTAAATAATAATGGATCATTCCATAGATTATATCTCAAATCGTACAAGAATAATGAGGATCTTAAAACTTGTTATAAATGCATGTCTTGTAAATCATTATATATAGTTATCTTATAATTCATTATAAATGAATGTCACATAACTTATTATAAATGACTATCTTATAGTTAATTAGAAATGAATATCTTATAACTCATTATAAGAGAATGTCTTTCGACTCATTATAAATGATTGTATTATAACTCATTTTAAGTGTATACACTATTACTCATTATAAACATGTGTCGTATAACTCATTATGAATGAGTCTCTTATAACTCAGTATAAATGAGTGTCATATAATGCTTTTTTTTGAGTGTCTTATAATGCATAATAAACAAATAACTTTTAATTTTTACTATACTAGCATCATATGTCAATTCATGTAATACAATTCCAGAGTTTGTATTGAGCTATCTTATGTTAATGTTGACATTATGAATAGAAATTATACATATATAGGCTGAAAAATATTGGGTATTCAAGAAGTGCATTTGTGTGAAATGTCACTTTCAATTAGTTAATTATGATTGATTTTGTGGATTATTAGAATAATTTATCTAACCAAAAAAATGATATATTCAACACCATTTTTATGTATTGACACGCATCACATGCCATCAATTTACTAAGATGATTTGGTACAAAATATGCTGGCCACCATTCGTGTTTTTAGATCCTCCGCAATCTATACGGAATACCACAAAAGAGAAATGCCCAAAATCCCAATTTATGTATAAATTGATTGTGTATTATTCCATTTTTAAAAAGTTGGATATAATAAAAAACTTACAAGAATTTTTTTGCCTCTTATATTTTCTTTTTTTTGTCATTAATTTTATTATTACTTTATATTATATAATTTTGTTTCACATTATTCCATATTGTTTACAATTTTATAGTAGCATGCTCACACATTATTATTAATACATATTTGTGATAAACCATATATATAACATGTTACTAATATATATATATATATATATATATATATATATATATATATATATATATATATATATATATATTTTAATAACAATCAAAGTATAGTATAGTTTCTACAAGTAAGATGAAGGTTATTCTTACACAGGATGAGATAGCATTGCTTTATAACATAAAGATTAGACCAAGAGTTTATTCAATTGCAAACATTGATCGTCTATACTTGCTAAATTAATTGTTATATATATTTCCTTGTCTTCTTAAACTACTAGAAGCTATCTAATAACACTAGGCAATTAGAGTTGTTTTCTTTTCTTTTTAGATTCATTTCACTAAAAAATATAGTAGATTTTTAATTTTAAGTATTTACGGATATATTTTTTTTTACTTCTCGTTATCTTCGACTTGATTTGTTAGTGAAAAATATTTTATTTTGATTAATTTTATGTTGAAATGAAATTATCACATTGAGAAAATTAAAATTGACTGGTGGTAACTCGGCAGCCACTTATTTGAAAATCCAAGTTTGGTATTTGCTATATATGTATATACTCTAAATATATATATGTACTAAATACAAACTCTATATTTTTATGTATATGTATACTCTACATATATATATAGTTATATATTTATACTTTTGTGTGTGTGTGTGTGTGTGTGTGTTACTATAAACATACCATTATGGCCTATTTATATAAACAATATATATACGTATTTTTGTATGTACACTAGTTATTTAAAAAAAATATATAAATGCTTATATGTTAAACATATATACAATATATATGCTTATACATATAAAACACATATAGTGGATATTTTTATTCATATAAAATGAATACTTAGTTTTTGAAAACAATATTATGAAATACTATTTTTCTAATTTTGTTTTGAATTTTTTAATATATCATAGAGAGTGCAGGGGTATATTCGTGTTTTAGTTTTGAGTATACTAAAATGTAAATATTTTAGGTTTTGGTAAACTTTATTATTATTATTATTATTATTATTATTATTATTATCATCTTTTTTTTTGTAAATATTTATATTTAGTGTATTAAAATAGTATTTGCCCAAAAAATATATATCCTAATTTTTGTGGGCAATATTATGGTCGATATTAAATTAGTCTTTTTTGTAACTAATCCTAATTGCATAGCTACCTATGGTGGATAAAAAATTGATTCAGCAAATAATATATTATAACAATATGTTTGTATGAACTTCCCTGGAGGTGCAATGACGAAAAATTAAGTCTTTTTGAAATTCATTGAGATGCTCGTGAATTGGCCCAATTACTCATGATCATCGAAATATATATATATATATATATATATATATATATATATATAAAATATGTACGACATTATTAAATGAAAAATATATGTAGAATGACACTAAAATAAAAAATTTAATAAAAATACACTTATTTTAAAATTAAAAAAAAATGCAACAAACCAAAAAATATTTTGTCGTAATATCCTATCAAAAAAGAAACCAACATATAATATAATAGTAGCACTTAAAAATTATCTATCACGTCATTTTTTTTTTAATATATTAGCATATGTTTTTCAAAAAATACATATTATATACATGTTTTTCAAAAACATATATACATTATGCATATATTATGTACGTGTTTTTCAAAAATGTATAGAGTATATACATAGTCTACAATATATGAATAAATAGTAAATATATTGTATCTAATACATATATAATATTTGTTTTTCAAAAAAAATATATACTCCATATACCTATATTTTAATATCATATATGTATACTATATATATTTTTTGAAATAATACAAAAAAAAAATATGTATGTTGTATATGGATTATGCGTATGCTCTATATGCATTTAAAAAAACATATACAATATGTTTTTCAAAAAATATATGCACAATAATGTGTTGTGTATTATATATACATATACACAATAGTATGCATTGTTATGTATATACAATAACACAACAGTATGTGTTATTTATATACACTATATTACTTTGAAAAATATATGTGTTGTGTATATACATTATTTTGAAAATTTATGCATTGTAGTGAATATATTATTTTAAAAAATGCATGCATTATTGTGAATATATATATTGTATTATTTGAAAAAAAAAATGTATAATCTATATATATTTTTTTCAAAAATGTGTATATAAATGAATACTCTACATTTTTTCCAAATTAATTTATAGTATATTATTACAAAGAATGCATATACAATATATGAACACTCTATATACAATATTTGTATATAGTATGTACATACTATTGTGTATGACTTTAGAAAAAAATATACTATATATATGTTTTTCAAAAATATTTATTATAATACATATATATTATACATATACTATATAGAGTATGTATATACATTTTTCAAAATTATATACCATGTACACTGCATGTTGTAAATACATATATATTATATATACACAATGCATACTATTGTGCATACATTTTTCAAAGATAAATTGTATATATCATATATGTTTTTCTAAAGCATATATATAGATACACTCTACATATAGTATACATATATTGTATACTTATTATTTCGAAAAAAGTATAGTATACATATACTCTATACATATAGTATATGCATGTATTTATTTTTGGAAAAAATATATATTGTATATGTTTTTGAAATGATACATATACTATATATACATATATTAAAATATTTTTTAAATACATATACACATTATATGCATACTCGAATATATGCTTTCTAAAAATATATTATAGTATTTGTTTTCCATTAAATTATATAAATATTTTTTTATATGATATGGAAGATAATTTTTAAGTACGTGCGTCTGCGTGGCAGTGAAAGGTTATGTTTAGGTTAGATATCTTAGAATATCAAAACATAATTATAATTTATTTTATTTTTTTTTTATGTTAAAACATTGATTTTTTTTATCAATATTTTTATTTGATGACCACTCTAAATAATTTTTCATTATTAAATTATTATCATCATTGACTAAATATTATCCTAACTAATTAGTGCCAACTATACAGAACCTACTTTTCTAATCTATTATATTAAAAATCATGTCAACTCTAAATTATTTAATTGTTATTCTACTCAATTCCTCATAAGCTCATCTGTATATGAACAATCTCAGTCACACTTTATACCCGGCATAGAATCTACCCAATTTTTTTTTTTACGAATCAATGTATAAACATTTTAATTCTTATAGGGGAACACATACAAATACTGGAAGAAAAAGAAAATATAAATCATATACAAAATACAGAAATAAATCTTCAAGATACAAGATTAATACGAATTAAACAAAAAAGAGATGGTCCTCCACTTACGGACTCTCTTGTACATTCTATTCTTGAATTTCTAGTTCATAATGTCATAGTCATCAAATTTGTCATTATATTCGAGGATATTCCTCCTTATCTTGGATGTATCAACCCAAGTGATGTAGTCTTCCATGTTTCTATTCACAAAGAATGCAGGATCAGTGATGGTTTCAGGACCCATTCGAACATGTCCTTGCTCAATGTATGTCACTGCTTCCTTTACATGCTCGGTAAACTTCAAATACACCATTACCGATGACAATCTGCGTCTGCAAAAGTCAATCATGTCAACAACATTGACACCACAAGGCAAACAAGCTCAGAAAGGAATCATATTTAAAACTAACTAATTAAAGAGGATGGCATATTACATGTAAGCAAATCAATTTATATTAAATTGGACTGTCAACTTCTCAACAGCAAAGAAAACAATGTCACCTGATTGGGGGGGATAGCTTCATTATCCATCCAGAAAATAGTCTAGTATGTGGTTTGTCTAGTTCTACAAAACTTTTACTTTTTTGCAAGGGACACATCATACAGTGGCAATGCATTATCCTTTTCGTACTCCCAAATTTACAAGGGACACGACATTGTTGCCTAAGCATCAAACACGTCATGGCCCATTTGGCCAGCAGTAATGCATGTAGAGGTGTCAGACGAGATTTGGCGGGTTAGCCCGGCCCATTTGGCCAGCAGTAATGCATGTAGAGGTGTCAGACGAGATTTGGCGGGTTAGCCCGGCCCATTTTTTGTGAGCACGACCGTGTTTTCGTGCCGGGCAAGGCACGGCACGATTTATTCAAGCCAGGCCCGGCGCGGCAAACCGCCCCGGTGGTAAAAGTACCATTCCGGGTCACGCCCGTACCGGCTTGGTTAAAAAAATATAAAATTTTTTATTTTTTAAAATTTAAAGTTTGTATTAAACTATATATAAAATATATATTATATTATATATAGATAATGTTTATAATTTTAAATTTGCAACTTAAAAATTATTGAATATAAAATATTAATAAAGTTGAAATTCTTTTATTAATTTATATTAATTATAATTTATTAGAATAAAATTATAGAGTTTTAAATAAATTATTTCAACACAAAAATAAATTAAACAAAAAATTTCATTAAAAAAAATTACAAAGTCACAAAAAAAAGGAAACTAAATGTCCAATCAGCCAATAGACACCGAACCAAAATAATACAACGTAACGTAAATAAAAAAGCACATAATCAATACAAAACAAAATATCGAAATAAAAAAGCAGAATCAAGAATAAATAACACAAATCATCAACTGTGTCCGTGACCGTGCGACATCAAAAATCAAAATCAAGTGGCAATGACAAATAGCATGTGGCGTGGCGTGGCATTGGCAACTGGCATCTGGCAATGAGTAGGGATAGAGGTGGTTTTGGAAAGGAGTCTACCTTTCTTAAAATCATTACAAAATTATATGAGACTCGAAATTATATAAGTCGACCTTTCTCGTGCTATCTATGATGGCACGAGATCTACTGTCTCATCTAGTATCTAACGTAACATCAGAGTCTGTTTTTTCTGTTGTAGTGAATATGATTTTGGATAGGATGACAAGATTACGTCCAGATATTTTTGAGACCTTGACCTGTTTGAAGGATTGGGTGGATTCAAGATTTAGCATCCAGGATCATGCTGGAGCTGGTACAATGACTGCATCTGCAGCGAAAGTGGAGGAGTTGATTGTTGATGATGATTCATATGATAGTGATTTTGATGTGATAGTTGATGATGCTCATGATATGCCAATTGACGATTGACGTGATTGTCGGTTGCCCCTATTTAGAGGTGTCAAATGCGATGTGTCGGGCCAGCTCGGCCCAGTTGACACCTCTACCCCTAATATAGGGTTCGAGAGCACAATTTTACCAAGCCTAGGGGAGATCAATGAGCAAAGTAACAACACAATGCACAAAATAAACTTTAAGAGGGGGAGTGAATTTTGACTCCACCTCATCTTAAGAATACGTATATTTGATTCCTAGACATCTTGAATACATATTCTGAATTTAAGGTTTGATTCCTAGACATCTTGAGAGCTACCAGTATAAACCTAGAATTCCATGAATTTTATCTCAAATTATCTCATTTGAACTCCTCCTAAATGTCAAACTAAATTGAAGTCTATGATTGGTATATTTGATTTTGCGTGATAGATACTTGATTAATGAATTTTAATATTTGGATTTTATTATATTTTGGTTATTAATAGAAGTGATATTATGTAAAACTAGAATTAAAATTTTATTATTAATGAGTTCGTGCATGCTTTATTGGTGGATCTTGATAAGTACACCATAAAGAACACTCTTTTGATTATGAAACACAAGACAAACTTTTACATCAAAACTCAATATTGAGCTAAGTTTAATCATATGAGTATGGTACTTAAGAAGTCTAATGCATGAATACTTTTCTAAAAATAATCTATTGTGCATATCTTAGAAGAATTGACCCTAAATTTATGTAGAAATTTTATAAAATATTATCCTAAAAGTTTCATCTTTAATGTGGGAGTCATGTGTCATCACGGTAGATGATGATAGGTAAGGTGGTAATAGTCTTATAATTTATTTTTTATTATATGACTCATACCAGTGAGATTTGAGGGAAAGTATATACTAATTATGCAAGTATGATGCATACAAAGATGAGAGAATAAATATTTTTCAGCTTGTAAATAATTACATAAAATGTATGAACTTTTAAATGATTTTTGAGCAAAAATGATTTATTTTTTTGATATTATACCAATGGGATAGCTACGAGAGGAATATCATTATGAATGACCCAATAATTGGTAACAATATTGTATACTACTAGGAAATCATTTTTATAAGAGTCTAACATTGTTTTGTAACCAAACACATAAATATCTAAACTATTTATATAAGCTATCATGAATAATGGAGTTGAATAACCCTAAAATTTAAGAATCTTTCTAAAAACTCAATCTTATCATCTCAACTAGAGCAATAACTAACTAATAATTGGTTGATAACCTATACAATCCCTATGTGACTGATATTGAAATAAAAATCTACTTGACCACATGTACAACCTATATACATGTGGGAATAGTTGGATAAGAGAACCTTGCCCAATTAAATTTTGAGAATTTGCTAGATCCAAAAAAGTTAGAATCATTACTAAATCACAATAATAAGATACCAATTTATAAGTTGGCAAAACACTTATTTATAATGAGTTGATAATACACGCATTTATAACTAATTGATAAGATAGTAATTTATAATGAGTTTATAGCATAGTCATTTATAATAAGAAGATGTACATTTATAATGTATTAATAAGATGTTTGTTATAATTTTTTGATAGGATACTCATTTATAATGAGTTTATAAGATACTCATTTATAATGAGTTTATAAGATACTCATTTATAATGAGTTGACAAGACACTAGTTTATAATAAGTTATAAGAAACTCATTTATAATGAGTTGATAAGACACCCTTTTATCAAATTGATGTGTCACGTATAACATATTGATAAGACACTTATTTATATAATAACATGATAAAATAATCAATAATAATGAATTAATAAGATATGAATTACATGATAATCATTTAAATGAGATGATAAATACTCATTTATCCAGTTGATTGGTCACTTTTTTGTAAAGAGTTGATAAGATGGTCAATTATAAAAAGTTACAACATACTTATTTACAATAACTTGATAAGATATTCATATAAAATAAGTTGATACGATATTTTTTTATAATGAGTTGACATGATACTCACTTATAAAGAGTGATATGACACTCATTTATAATGAGTTGATAAGATTATTTTCTAAAGAGTTGATAAAACATTCATTTATAATGAGCTAATAAAATATTTATTTACAATGAGTTGATAAGATACTCATTTATAATGAGTTGATAAAATACTAATTTATAATGAGTTGATAAAATACTAATTTATAATGAGTTGATAAGATATTCATTTATAATGAGCTAATAAAACACTCATTTATTAAGAAGTTGATATAATACTCATTTATAAAAGAATTAATATAGTATTCATTTAAAATGAATTAATAAGAAAATTAGTCATGATGAGTTGATAAGATACTCCCTCAAAATAATTTAATAAGATACTCCCTCATAATAAGTTGATAAGATATTCATTTATAACGAGTTGAAAAAAGACTCATTTATAACTAATTGATAAGGTATTCTTTTATAACTAGTTGCTAATACACTCAATTGTAATGAGTTAAAAAAATTTTTATAATGATTAGATATGATACTCATTTATATAGAGTTGATAAGACATATGTTTATATTAAGTTAATAAGATACTCATTCTATTATGAATTTTATAAGACACTCATTTATAACTAATTGAAAAGATTGTAGTATATAAAGATTTTTAAAGACACTCAATATAATGAGTTGATAATACTATCATTTATAACAAGTTGATAATATTATCATTTATAATGAGTTGCTAAGACACTCATTTATAATGCGTTGATAAGACAATTATATATAACAAGCTATTAAAGAGAGGGTGGGAAAATGAGGCGGAGGACTCTAAAGAGGAGCTGAGTAGAGAAGGGGTAGAAGAAATTGACGCATTACAGAGAAAGAATAAAGAAATTTTAAATAGGAGTAAAGGGATTAAAAGGTGGTTAGCGTAAAATGTAGGAATAGGCATGGAGTAAGGTGGGGGGGAAGAAATTAGAAGAAAAATGGTAAATAGAAAGAAGAAAGATATAGTCTCAATCACGGACGCTAACGATTAAGAAGAGCATGATCTCCTTTCGGAGGACGAATCACAGGCAAGAAGCCGGCCTCTTATTTCCTCTATCAAGGAAGCACATGTGTTGTATGCTCACTTACCACATGATGATTCCACCGATAAGAAGATGGAAACGCATAAGGAAGTCCCTCAAAATAGAGAAAAAATGATGGAGGTAATTAGAAAATTAGGAAAAAGTCTAGAGAAAATGAGCCTAACAAAGGCCATAGCACAAGCACCACCAAGCTCAAGCAAGTCCTCGAGAAACATGAAAAAATATGCGAATATAAAATATGAATCAAAATGTATTACTAGAGCACAAGCTAAATCCTTTTAGAAATATTTAATTGTCTGTTTTGGAATTTAAGAGGAGTGGCTAACACTCCTACAATAAATAGGATTAGAAGGTTAATTAAAATACATAAAATTAAAATACTCCTTTTAGCAGAACCAATGGTATAATTAGAATATCTCGATAAATATAGAAAGTTGATTGGCTTCGATAAAGCCTTCTCAAATGCTATTGTCAAGCTATGTGTTCTATGAAATCATTCGATAGATATAGAAATATTCTCGGAATTTGAGCAAATTATCAGTAGTGTATGCTAGTAATATAAAGGAAAAAAGGAATGCCCTATGGCAGGGAATGAATAAATTAGCTGCATTGAAAACCCCATGGGTCATTGGTGGTGATTTCAATGTTATTAGGAATTCTAAGGAAAAAAGCAGAGGAAGATAGCCAGACAAGTTGGCAATGGCCCAATTTAATGAAGCTATAGCTAGTGCTAATCTAATTGAGACTAATTTTCTGGGATCGAAATTCACTTGGTGTAAAAACTAGAAAATAATAGGGGCAATCTGGTCTAGGTTGGACCGGGTTTTACTCAACACGAAATGGATAAATAAGCTAGGAGGAATAAATGTCAAACATCTCAGCAGAACCTGCTCAGACCACAACCCGCTAGTACTAAATACTAATTCTTCAAAAGAGCCTAGGAAAGCAAAGTAGCTTCAAATTTCAAAACATATGGGGCATGCATAAAAATTTTGATAATATATTAAATGAGACGTGGGAAAGACGAGTTGAAGGTAATCCACTTCAAATACTAGCCACAAAGTTGCGAAGCTTGCGGAGAGAACTGGTAAAATGGAAGAAAAAGTATTTGAGAATATTCACCAAAAAATTCAGGAAGCAAAGCAGAAAGTGGCCACACTGAAAATGAAGTATGAAGAAAAACCAAATGATGAGGAAAGGATTAAAGTCAGCAAGGCAAAAGCAGAACTTAGGCTTCAAATGCACATGGAAGAAACTTTCTAGAAACAAATGGCTAAAATCAAATGGCTAAAAGATGGAGATAAAAATACTAAATTTTTTAATGTTATGGCTAAGGTTAGAGACTCAAAGTAAAGAATAAAGGTCAAAGGATATAAAATTAGCTAATGGAGCTTGGTTTGAAAAGGAGGAGAAAATAAAAAAAAAATTAGAAAATTTTTTTAAAAGGCACTTATGTGGGCCGATTACTCTCTAAGAGTTTTCATTAATGTCAAGGATCAAAAGAAAGGTGAAAGAGGAAGATAATAAAGCATTAGAGGAGCCCCTGGAGAAGATGAAGTGAAAGAGGCTGTATTCAGTACTGATAAGGATAGCACTGCTAGACCGAACGGGTGGAGCAATGATTTTTTTTCAAAGAGCTTGGGTGATAATTAAAAAAGATTTGGTCAAGGCAATTGACTGGATCTTTGCTGGTGCAGAAATTACAAAGACATGAGCTAAATCTTTTATAGTTTTAATTCCCAAAAAATAAAACCCACAAAGAGGAGAATATTTTAGACCAATAATCTTATGTAATTATATTTACAAAATTTTAGCTAAATTGCTTCAGAATGGGCTTAGCAAGATCCTACCCTCGATCATTTCGGCTGAACAAAAAGAATTTGTAAAAGATAGATTAATGATGAAAAATATCAATATGACCTCAGAAATGATAAGAGAAATTGGAGTGAAATTCAGATGACATAATGTTATCTTGAAATTAGACATATCTTAAGCTTTTGATAGAGTGGAATGGAATATTTAATGTTATCTTATGAAAAAAATGGGCTTCTCGGGATTCTTGATTGACTTGATGTATAGATGTATTTCTAATACATGGGTTAGAATACTTATCAATGGACAGGTAGGAGAGGAATTTAAACCAGTAAGAAGACTTAGGCAGGGTGATCCTAGCTGTGTCAAACGGGCCGGGACGGTCTGGTCCGGCCCATTTTTTTTGCGCACGATCGTGCTTCCGTGCCGGGCCGTGCGCAGCCCGCACGGTTTAAAAAAATTGGGCCTTGCACGGCCCACAGGCACGGCGGGCCGTGAGGTGCCTTGCCGGGCCAGCTTGAGCTTGCCTGTCCGAGCGGTTCGGGATACGAGGGACCGTGGGTCGGATCGAATCAAACCCTACCCGCGGTCTTTTTTTCCGGGAGGGGCATCGTGTGGTCGGGCTCATGGGACACCCGGCATGGGATAAACCTGTGCCGCCGTGCCGTGCCGATCCCGGGCACGGCACGGGCCCGGGCACAGAATTTTTCCGTGCCGGGTCGGGCCGTCCCGGCCCGGTTGACACATCTAGGTGATCCTCTCTCTCCTTCCTTATTTAATATTTACCAAGAATTACTCATTATAAATTAAAAAAAAAAAAAGAAATAGAAGAGGATAATATTCTTAATTATAAACAGCCTACAAATACACCCAATGTGAGATGCCTGGCATGTGTGGATGATCCTATCTATTTACAAATGTCAGCAGTCGTTCGATGAAAAATTTAATGCGACTTTTCCAAACACTAGAATAGGAACCAAGCCAGAGGCTAAATAAAAATAAATGTCAATTTATATTAGCTAGGAAAGTCTCAGAAAATATAGCCCTAAATGTTAAAATTTAATGGTATTTACATAAAACAAAGGAGCTTTGCTATATTTGGGTTGTCATATTCAGGAAGGAAAGATAAAGAAAGAAGATTTAGATTTTTAGTTGGATAAAATGAGAAATAAAATAGCATACTGAAAAAGAGATTTATTAAAAATGACGGGAAGAATTACGTTGATCACGCATGTTTTGCAAGGATCGCTTGCCCATATCTTAGTGTCGGTCTGTTGAAATATAAACTTATTTTAATAATAATAATAATAATTTTAAAAATTATAGACTTGGTCAAAGTTAGTTGAGAATTAAATATAACTTTGAATTTTTTAAGTAATATAACTACCTAAAACTAAGTCTAAGATAGTTGAGAGTTTGTGGAGAGTTTGTGGAGAGTAATGTAACTTTGAATTAAATGTAACTTTGAATTTTGTGGAGAGTTTGTGGGATTTGTGACCTATGAATATCCATATTGTACTTGTGTTTAACGTATTCTATTCTAAAGTGTATTGAAGTTTTTTTTAAGCGTTATTATTCTTCTATCTTCTTCCATTTTTTTTATTTCCCACACGATCCAGCCCCCAAAATCCATAATTAAAAAGCTTAAAAAAGATATGTCAAATTTTTTATGAGGAAGGAAAGAAGCTAAAAATAAACTTTATTGGAAAAAATGGGAAGAGTTATGCTTTCCAAAGGAGGAGGCTGGATTAGACTTCCCTAGCCTGAAAGATGTATCTAATGCCTAGGCCTGTAAAAATTGGTGGAGGCTGAAAGAAAATGGTAGCCTCTGGACCAATTATATTCAGGCCAGGTATAAACTAGGTGACAATGCTTTTAAAGATAATAGGAAGGCATCTAAAATCTGGAAATTAATGAGAAAGCAACAATGAATTATAGATAAACATTCAATTTTAACCAAAAGCATGTGGAAATGAATATTAAATCCACATGACAAATTTACATTAAAAAGTGTTAAAGGCCTGGATAGAAATAAGAGGCCGGTGCAGAAAATATTTAGGACATGGATAAAGGAGTTACCACAAAAAATAAATATATTCATGTGGAAACTCCTCTCAAATATGATCCCAGTTGATAATAATATACAAAGAAAAGGAATAAAGTTAACATCTAGATATAAATGTAGTTATCAGGAAGTGGAAAGTACTAATCACATATTTTCAACAGGAAAAATAGCCACGAAGCTATGAAAAAAATTAGAGGTAGAGGTAGGCATTGAAAAAAGTGCGTCAGACTTGCAAGATAGATTAAAAAACTAGAGTGAGCACACACAAAATAAAATCCTCAAATGGCTAAGAAATTTTATCCCGCATATAGCAGTTTGGTCCTTATGGAGAGCAAAAAACAAAAGTAGATTTGAAGATACCCCAATGAATTATAATAACATTCTAGATGAAATAAAAAAAAAAGCTAATTTATTTCAGCCTGTAATCCTATAAAAATTAGTAATATAGACTTAGATGAAAATAGGAAAAAGACTTGGGGTCTCTCCATAAAAATTGGGCCTCAGCCGAAAGTTAGAACTGTTAGCTGGAAAAAACCTCTTCAAGGAATGTTAGCTCTCAACACAGATGGCTCATTTAAGAGAGAAATAGGGACTGCATGGGGTGGAGGTATAATAAGAAATGAGGAGGACAAAATTATGAGAGCATTCACAATGAAAGGAGATGCATCTTCAACTCTACAGGCAACAATTATGATCTTACATAGAGGCTTGTTGATTTGTAAAGAAAATAATCTCTCAAATATTCAAGTTCAAGTAGACTCAAGCTTATTAGTTGATCTTGTGTTAAATAAAATAAAACTGTGTAGGTTTGAGGAAGACATAAACATAATCAAAAAATTGTTAATTGAGTTGAAAATAACAACGCTGCATATATTAAGAGAAGCTAATGTGATAGCAGATAAATTAGCGGCAGAAGACTTGACAAAAGGAGAGCAAGAATTTGGGGTAGAGGATATCCCTTCCAGGCTTAAAGGCTTAATAAATTTAGATAAAATAGGTTTTCCATATATAAGAATTCAGAAAATTAAAGACTAGGGCTATAGTTTTTGGATTATAGGAAACAAAGGATACTATTAATTGAAATATTTAATGAGAGTTGTTTTGCAGCATATTCAAAATGCAGTTAAAATAAAATCGTCTTGGTCCTGAGGGGCAATTATAAAGAATATGAGGCAAGCTAGCATTGGAGGGTATTATGCTTGTGCTTTCTGTGATTTTTGTTTTGTTTTGTTGGTTTTACGTGCAGGATGACTTGGAAGAGGCAGCTGAATAGAGTTTTTGGAAGCTTTAGAAGGAAAGAACTAAGGAGAAGTAAAAGAAGCACCAGGATAGATGTACTTGTATATTGTATCTTGCTTTATTGTGCAGGGCTTGTCACAGGAAAAGTAAAATGAAAACATAACTCTGAAAACTCCAGGTTTTAAATCAGGGTAGGGGTGGCATGCAGGAGGTGCTGCCATGTATAGTGTCTGTATTTGTCTATATGTAATGGTCGTGTGCTGGTGTGTGTAGCCCAATGTCTGGCTTGGGTAAGTTAGCTGGCTGGAAAAAGACAGCACTATATCTGCCATTTATGGCATTATTATGGTGGATATCTCTGCTTGTATTCTGTGGTCATTTTTTCCTGACTTAGGTATAGACGAACCCGAAAAAGCAGCTGAATGGGAGTGAAGGATCTGCTGTCACAGGCTGGTTTAAGCCATAACAGATTTTATCTGATATGGCAGTATGGGTTCTGTGCAGTGTCTGTAATTTTAAAATTATTTGTAATGTGTGTGCAGTGTCTGTTGTGTGTAGTGTCTGCTATAAATGTGTAGAATCAGTGTCTGATGTCTGTTGTGTGTAGTGTGCTGTAAATGTGTAGAGTCAGTGTCTGTTAATGTCTGTTGTGTGTAGTGTGTGCTGTAAATGTGTAGAGTTAGTGTCTGTTAAGCTGTTGATCTGGCTGGAAGAATCCAGCAGTAATTATGCCATTTTGAAGGGCAGACTAGCTAAAGCACTGGACTGGTATGAGGAAAGGGGCTGACGGGCTAGCATCAGCAATTGGAAAGGTAGAAGTAAAGCATGGGCAAACAAGAGGATGTCATTGAGCTGAAAACGTGGGAAAGCAATAAAGCACACAAAAACAGAATGTTCAAGCAGAATAGAGACAAACTCTAAACACAAAAGGCTTTAAGCATAGGTTAGATCATAAAAAGGCATTGCGGTCTTTAATGTATTTTTTGGGTTCTAATGGGTGTAAGAGGGGAAATGGTAGTATTTAGCTTGTAAAAAAGATATTCCTCCGCCGAAAGAGATGATTATTATAATAAAAAAACAAACTTAAAAAAAAATTATTAATACACTAGTTTATGAGTTTTAAGATACTTCATTTAAAATATATTGATAAGACACTTATTTATAAAGATTTGAATAGTAAATAATTTATAATGAGTTGATAAAACACTCATTTATAATGAGTTGATTAGATACTCATTTATAACGAGTTGATAAGATCATCATTTATAATGAGTTAATAATACACTCATTATAAAAAATTAATAAGACGCAATATTACAAGGAGACAATAATATATTCATTAATAATTAGTTGATTTGATATCCATTTATAAAGATTTGATAACACGCTCAGTTATAATGACTTAATAAGATAAATATTTATAATAAGTTGATAAGACAATCATTTATAAAGAGTTTATAATATACTTATTTATAATGACTTGATAAGACAAATATTTTTAATGAGTTAAAAAAATAGTCTCTCATATTGAGTCGATAAGATTCTCATTTATAACGAGTTGATATGATACTCATTCATAAGGAGTTTATAAGACAATCATTTATAAAATATTGATAAGGCATTATTTCATAATAAGTTGATAAGATACTCATTTATAGAGAGTTGATAGGATACTCATTTATAGAGAGTTGATAGGATACTCATTTATAGAGAGTTGATAAGATACTCATTTATAATGAATTGATAAGACATTTTTTTATAATGAGATAAAAAGACACTTATTTATGAGAGAATATATTATCAACAAGTTGATAAGTATTTCATTTAAATGACTTATTTTTTTTCTCATTATAAATCATGAGAAAAAAAAAAGATACTCCTTTATAATGAATTGATATGATACTCATTTATAATGAGTTAATTGATACTCATTTATGAGAAGTTAAAAAAATCATTTATAAGGAGTTAATAAGATATTTGTTTATAATGAGGTGAAAAGACACTTATTTATAAGTAATTCTAAAATGATTATTTACTTTTGGTTATAAGACACTAGTTTATAATGACTTAGCAAGGCACTCATTTATAATGAGTTGATAAGACACTCATTTGTAATGAGTTCATAGTATATTCATTTATAATAAGTTGATAAGATATTTATTTAAAATAAGTTAATAAGATACCCATTTATAACAAGTTGACAAGGTGCTCATCATCATGTTTTAATAAATACTTATTTATAACAAGTAATAAGGCACTCATTTATAATGAGTGATAACTCATTCATTTATAATGAGTAATAAGATGCTCATTTATAGTGAGTAATACAAAAACTATTAATAAAAAGTTGTAATACCCTCATTTATAACAACTTGGTAAGATAGTAATTTATAATGAGTTGATAATACACTCTCTCATTATGATTTGATAAGAAACTCATTTTAATGTGTTGAGAAGAAACTCAATTGTAACAAGTTGATATATGTTTCTTTTATAAAAGTTGATAAAATATTTGTTTATAATTAATTGGCAAGACACTCATTTATAGCACGTTGATAAAACACACATTTATTAAGAGTTGATAAGATACTGATTTATAATGAGTTAATAATACACTCATTTTGTAATGAGTTGATAAAACACTCATTTATAATGAGTTGGTAAGTTACGCATTTATAAAGAGTTGATAAAACAATCATTTATTATGACTTGAAAAGACACTCTCTCATAATGAGTTGATAAGACGCTCTCTCATAATGAGTTGTTAATAAACTCTTTGATAAAAAGTTTATATGTCACTCATTTATAAAGAGTTGATAAGAGACTAATTTATAAGTAGTTGATAAGACATACTTGTTTATTGATTTGATAAGATAACTCATTTTATAATGAGTTGATAATATATTCATTAATAACTAGTTGATAATGCAAACGTTTATAATTAGTCGATAATATACTCATTTATAAAGAATATATATGACACTTATTTATGATGAGTTCAAAAGACACATATTTTCTAATGACTTGACAAGACACTCATTTGTTACATGTTTATAAGATAATCATTAATAATGAGTTGATAAAAATTTCTCTTATAATGAGTTGATAAGACACTCATTTTTAAGGAGTTGATAAGACACATTTTAATGAGTTGATAAGACATTTGTTTATGATATATTGATAATATACACTTTTATAATGAGTTGATAAGACATTCATTTATAAGAAATTTATTGATATTCATTTCTAAGGAGTAAGACTCTCATGTATATAAATTTATAGAAATTTATATACATTTTAGTATGAGTTGCTAAGACACTCATTAATAATTAGTTTAAAAAATAGTATTTATGATGAGTTGATAGAACACTCATTTAAATAAGTTGATAAGACAAAACTTACCCTTCATATTTCTTCAGGTGTCTGCAATACTGTAGGTAGCAGTGGCACTAGTTTTCTATTCTCTAATATATCATATTGTCTTGGTACTGCAACAATTCCCCAAAACTATTAATTAGCTTAAACATAAAAGTTATAATTCTACCTTCATTTGATGATAATAGTCACAACCATTTAAATTTTATAAGATAAGCATGACTATGACTTCCTGATAATATTTCAACCATTAAGATTATGTTATAAAGTAGAATGATTGTGCGACCAAGTTTATTGGATCATGACATATAAGGATTATCATGACCAATTAAATATGATTTTTACCAAGAATATATGTCAAAACTACTATGCTTATTATAATAGATATTTTAACAAATAGCTCTAAAAATCTGTTGATTTTATAATTATTCATAAAAACATATCAAAACTCTAAAGTTATAAAATTAATCCATAATTTACTTTTTATGCATATACGCTATCATAAAGTACTAAAATATCTATGAATATTTGATATTTTGAACATTAATAAGTATCTTGCATCACTGATTTGTTAATGAATCTTTACAAAGGTTGGATGAAAAAATTTCCCAAAATCCTAGTTTTATTTTTTTCTCATGCCCTAAAATACTCTCAAATTTTATAATTTTCTCTTTTATACTCAGATTGCTAGATACAAACTTTAAGTCAAAAGTCATTGCTATATAGGAATGAGTAGTGATTTTTGTCACTTTCAAACTTTAGAATACAGTAATATTGAAAATAACTATGACTACATATTTCGTCTCTAGAACATAAAATCATAGTATTGAGAATGAACAAAAACTTTGGTCACTCTCTTACATTAGATAACTATGGTACACATAATTAGTCATTGTTTTAGCCTCTCTCTTGGATCAGATGACTACATAAATGTAGAGGTGTCAAACGGGCAGGGCCGGCACGGCACGGCCCATTTTTCACGAGCACGATCGTGCTACCGTACCGGGCCCGGCACGGCCCACAGGCACGACGGGCCGTGCCGTGCCGTGCCTCGCCTGGCCCGCTCGGGCAAACCTGTCCGAGCGGTTCGGGAAACGGGGGACCACGGGTCGGGTCGAATTAGACCCGACCCGCGGTCTTTTTTTGCGGGAGGGGAAGCATGCGGTCGGACTCACGGCAAACCGGCACGGGATAAACCCGTGCCGGTTTGCCGTGCCGCGGGCCGATCCGTGCCGGGCCAGGCACGGCACGGCACGGCACGGCACGGGCCCGGGCATGGCACTGGCCCGGGCACGGCACGACACGGGCCCGGGCACGGCACGACACGGGCCCGGGCACGGCACGACACGGGCCCGGGCACGGCACGGCACGACACAGGCCCGGGCACGGCACGGCACGACACCGGCCCGGGCACGGCACGGCACGACACGGGCCCGGGCACGGCACGGCACGACACAGGCCCGGGCACGGATATTTTCCGTGCCGGGCCGGCCCAGGCACCGCTGAACCGTGCCGTGCCTCGTGCTGGGGCGGGCCGGCGCGGCACGGTTGACACCTCTACATAAATGAGAATGATCACTACTACACAATTTATCACTATAACTCAAAATTGCAACATTGGAAATAAGATCTGGCTAGACATTCTCAAGAGCAAATGTCATAGCTTGGAAATGGCTGAGGCTTGAGTATGATTCTGTAGAACGTTCTATAGCTAAAAGATGAGGTGCTTGGAATAACATCATAGTTTTTGTTTTGAATTTACTGGCTCTATAATGAAAAAGTTTTAGCATCAAAGCTTGTCATGGCACCAAAGATTGTCATGACTTTGAGTACTAATGAGGTTCTTGGTTATTATAATATGAAATTAATGTCATAATTATTAAATAATATTTTAAGCTAGAGTGATTATAACTCCATTAAAATTTCACAACCAATAAGAATGTATTTCATAGTGAAATAATTGTGTTACTAATGTAGTAGAGTTATCACACGTGAATATTATAATAAGTATTCATATAGAATTTTAGCTAAGAATGGATGCATAAACTATCTTATAACTCAATGAGATATAACAAAGTCGTAACATAATTAATACTACGAGTTAACAAAACTTTTTACTACTATTCTTCTCAACAATCCATCAATCTTAATTTCAAACAAACATCATAAAATTTTTCAATTATCCTTCATATTTCATAAAAAATATAACTTAGTGAAATTATTCATTTTAAAGCTTTTTTCTATTAAACACATCATGAATATTGACTAAGATTACTAGTTTTATTTGGTATTTAGCATATCAAAGAATATGATACTTGTTTATAATGAATTGATATTATAATTATTTATAAGGAATTGATAAGATACTCATTTATAAGAAATTAATAAGATACTCATTTATAATGAGTTGATAAAACACTTATTTAAAATGAATTTATTAGAACTCATTTATAAGTAGTTATTAGATACTCATATATAATGATTTATAAGACATTCATTTATAATGAGTTATAATATACTCAATTATAAGGAGTTTATAAGATATTCATTTATAAAAAAAATTATAACACACTCCTTTATGACTTGTTTGTAATGAGTTGATAAGCTACTTATTTATAACTAGTTCATAATACACTCAATTGTAATACGTTTATAAATACTCATTTATAATGTGTTGATAATATATTCATTTATAATAAGTTAATTAGATATTCTTTTATAATGAGTTGATAGGACACTCTTTTATAAGGAGTTGATAAGATACTCATTCACAATAAATTGATAAGACCCTCATTTAGAATGAGTTGATAAAATACATATTTATAACGAGTTAATAAGATACTCATGTATAACAAGTTGATAAGAAACTCATTTATAATGAGTTGATAAGATACTCATTTATAATGAGTTATAAGAAATTCATTTATAATGAGTTAAAAGACACTCTTTTATAGTGAATTATAAGATATATATTTATAGTGAATTATAATATAATCATTTGTAATAAGCTAATAAGACACTCATTTATAATGAGTTGATACGACGATCATTTATAACTAGATGATAAGACACTTATTTATAATGAGTTGACAACAAACTCATTATAAAAGTTTATACGGCATCTATTAACAATGAGTTAATAAGGCTCTCATTTTTAATGAGTTGAGAATATACTCATCTATAATGAGTTATAAGACATGTCTTTAAAGAAAAATAAAATACTTGTTTATAATGAGTTGGTAAGACAATCCTTTTTAATGAGTTGATAAGAAGCCTGTTTAAAATGAGCTGATAAGAAACTTGTTTATAATGATTTGAAAAGATACTCATTTATAACAAGTTAATAAGATACTTCTTTATAACAACTTGATAAGTCGCTCATTTGTTACGAGTTGCTAAGAAACTCATTTATAATGAGTAGATAAAGACACTGATTTAATTAATTTATAAGAGACATGTTTATAATGAGTTGATCAAACATGTGTTTATAATGAGTTAACCAGACATGTGTTTATAATGAATTGATCAGACATGCATTTAAAATGAGTTGATATGACACTTTAATAACGAGTTTATAAAATACTCATTTACAATGAATTGAACAAATACTCAATTTTTAGAATTGATAAGACACTTTTTATAACGAATTGATAAAAAAATCATTTTAACAAGTTAATAAGACAATCATTTTAATCAATTGAAAAGAAACTCATTTATAACTAGTTGATAATACACAAGTTTATAATGAGTTATAAGACACTTATGTATATCAAATTATATTATACTAGTTTATAATGTTTTATAAGATGACCAGTTATAATGAGTTATAAGTTATTTATTTAAAATAAGTTATATGAGAATCATTTATAACAAACTATAAGAGACCCATTTATAATGAGGTATAGAAGATTTATTTATAAAGAGTTATATGATACTCATTTATAACAAATAATAAAATACTCATTTATAATGAGTAATAAAACATGTATTTATAATGAGTTATAAGACACTCATTTATAACGAGTAATAAGACACTCATTTGGAAACGAATTATAAAAAACTCACTTATAATGATTTATAGCATACTCATTGATGAAGAGTAGATAATACACTTTATAGAGTTGATAAGTCACTCATTTATAAAGAGTTAATAACATACTTATCTTAATGACTATTTTAGACAATTAGTTATAAGGAATTGATAAGATACTCTCTCATAATATGTTGATAAGATATTTTTTTATAATGAGATGATAAGATATTTGTTTGTAAAAATTTGATAAGTCACACCTCAAAATGAGTTATACTCATTTATAAGGAGTTGAAATGTCACTCATTTATAATGAATTTATAAGATATTATTTTAAAATGAGTAGATAAGACACTCATATATAACTATTTTATAAGATAATAGTTTATAAAGAGATCATAAGACACTCATTTATAATACATGATAAGATGGTAGTTTACAAAGAGTTCATAACACACTCATTTACAAATTACATGATAAGACACTCATTTATAAGGAGGTGATAAAATAGTCTTTTATACATAGTTGATAAGAAACTCATTCATAATGAGTTTATAAGAAACTCACTTTAAGGAATTGATAAGAAACTCATTTTTAAAGTATCAACAAGATATTAATTTATAATGAGATACAAAATACTCATTTAAAATGAGCAATAAGTCACTCATTCATAATGAGTTATAAGTCATTCAATTAAAATAATTTATATGATACTAATTTATAATGAGTTGATAAATCAATCACATACCAGTAGTTGATAAGATATTTTTTTATAATGAGTTGGCATGACACTCATTTATAGTAGTTATTATATGCTCATTTAAAATAAGTTATAAGACACTTATTTATAATAAATTATTTTACATTGGGTTATAAAAAGATGATAAGACACTCTTTTTTTTATGAGTTGATAAGGTACTCATTTATAATGAGTTAATAAGATATTCATTTATGATGGGTTGATAGGAACTCATTTATAATGAGTTGCTAAAACACTAATTTATAATGAGTCAACAAGTTATTCTTTATAATAAGTTGATAACAAACTTGTTTATAACATATAATAAGATATTAGATGTGTTTAAATCATTACTAATGCATTAGATCTCATAAGAATTTTATAATTAAATGTACTTAGTCATTATCATTACTGAGATGATTGACCAGAGTAGAAATTTTTCGTATGCATCTACCTGGGATTGGTAAGAGGGGATGGGGGGGGGGGGGGGTTGAAATAAAAAAAAGCATATAATAAGATATTAATTTATTATGAGTTATAAGACACTCTTTTATAATTAATAATAAAACTTTCATTTATAATGAGCTATAAGACATGGTTTACAATGATTTATAAGATGCTCATTTAGATGATTGACTAATATGGAAGTTTGTTGTATACATCTACCTAGGGTTGATAAAGGGGGATTGGGGGGAGGGTGAAATAAAAAAATATATAATAAGATACTAATTTATTATGAGTAATAAGACACTCTTTTATAATTAATAATATGATTTTAATTTATAATGAGTTATAAGACATATTTTACTATGATTTATAAGATACTCTTTTATAATGAGTTGATAAGATACTCATTTATCAATTTAATAAGATATTCATAAGTAATGAATTGATAAGATACTCCTATATAAAGAGTTGATTGGATACTCATTTTAAACAACTTGATAAGATAATCATTTATAATGAGTAGATAAGACATTTATCATAACGAGTTGATGAGATACTCATTTGTAATGTGTTTATAAGCCTCTATTTTAGTATGAGTTGATAGTACTCTCTTTTATAATAAGTCAATAAGATACTTGTTTATTATGAGTTAATAAGACACTCAATTAAAATGAGTTGACAAGATATGCATTTGTAAAAAGTTGACATGAAGTTTGTTTATAATGATTTGATAAGACAATCATTTATAACAAGGTGATTAGACACTCTCTTATAATAAGTTAATTAGAAATAAATTTATAATGAGTTGATAAGACACTCAGGTATAAAGAGTATATAAATTTTTTTTTAAAGAGTTGATAAGAAACTCATTCATAATGAAATGATAAATACTCATTTACAAATAGTTAATAAGACATTTATAAGGTGTTATAAGACTCATTTATAATGAGTTATAAGACACTCATTTATAATGAGTTATAAGATGCTTATTTACAATGAATTATAAGACACATTTATAATAATGTATAAGATATTCATTTATAATGTGTTGATAACACACACATTTATGAACTTGATAAGACACACATTTATAACAAGTTGATAATAAACTCATTTATAATGAATTGATAAGATATTTATTTTTAAAAACTAAATAAGATATTCATTTATAATAAAATTATAAGACTATCTTTCATAATGAGTTGGTAAGACACTCATTTATAACAAGTTGATAAAATATCTAATTCACAATGAGTTGATAAAACTATTTTTAATATTTAGTTTATAAGATATTCATTTATAAAGAATTGATAAGACATATGTTTATAACAATTTGATATGATAATCATTGAAAAGAGATTAATAAGACACTTATTTATTTTGAGTTAATAAGGTGCTAAATTTATTATTATTTGATACGACTATCATTTTGACACATTGATTAGTAACGCATTTATAATGAGTTAATAAAACTTTTCTTTATAATTACATGATAAGATGCTTATTTATAAGTTAGTAAAACACTCATTTATAACTACTCGATAAGACACTCATTTATAACTACTCGATAAGATACTCATTTATAACTACTCGATAACACACACATTTATGAACTTGATAAGACACTGATTTATAACAAGTTAATAATAAACTCATTTATAATGAATTGATAAGATATTTATTTTTAAAAACTTAATCAGATATTCATTTATAATGAAATTATAAGACAATCTTTCTTAATAAGTTAGTAAGACACTCATTTATAACAAGTTGATAAAATATTTAATTCATAATGAGCTGATAAAACTATTTTTAATATTTAGTTTATAAGATATTCATTTATAAAGATTTGATATAAAACATATGTTTATAACAAGTTGATATGATAATCATTGAAAAGAGATTGATAAGATACTTATTTATTATGAGTTAACAAGGCACTAAATTTATTATTATTTGATACGACTATCATTTATGACACATTGATTAGTAACACATTTATAATGTGTTTTATGATACTCATTTATAATGTGTTGATAAGACAATCATTTACAATGAGTTAATAAAACTTTTCTTTATAATTACTTGATAAAACGCTTATTTATAAGTTAATAAAACACTAATTTATAACTACTCGATAAGACACTCATTTATAACTACTTTGATAAGACACTCAAGTTATAATAAGTCAAAAAGATGCTCATTTTATAACTAGTTCACAAGATAGTAGTTTATATTTTGTTGATAAGATGCTCATTTATAATGAGTTGATAAGACTATTATTTACAATGAATTAATAAGACACTTGTTTAAAATGAGTCGAAAAGACACTCATTAAGAATTAGTTTATGATAAACTAACATACGGTGAATGCATAAGAACCTTATTTATAATGATTTGTTAAGATACTCTTTTATAGTAAGTTGATAAGATACTCATTTATAATAATTTGATAAGATATATATAATGATTTGTTAAGTTATCCATTTATAATGAGTTGATAAAACATTCATTTATAAAGTATAATAAGACATTTATAAAAAATTATAAGATACTCTTTTATAATGAGTAAGGAACTCATTTATAATATGATATAAGATATAATTTATAATAATTTATAAGACATTAGTTTATAATGAGTTGATAAGACAATCATTTATCTAGTAAAAATATATTCTTTTGTGAAGATTGAATAATATACTCATATATAAAGATTTGATAGGATACTCATCTAAAACAAATTGATAAGACAATCATATATGATGAGTTGATTTGACACTCTATTATAATGAATTGATAAGAAGCTCATTTATAATGAGTTGATATGACACACATTTAAAATGAGTTAATAAGACTCTATTTTATAATGAGTTGGTAAGAAAGTCATTTATAATGAGTTGATTTGATACTCTATTATAATGAATTGATAAGAAACTCATTTATAATAAGTTGATGTGACACACATTTAAAATGAGTTAATAAGACTCTATTTTATAATGAGTTGGTAAGATAGTCATTTATAATGAGTTGATAAGACACTCATTTATGATGAGTTGATAAGACACTCATTTATGATGAGTTGATATACCACTCATTTATAACAGGTTGATAAGACATTCATTTTTAATGAGTTGATAAGAAACACATTTAGAATGAGTTGATAAGGCACTCATTTATAAAGAATCGTATGACACATTTATAATGACTTGACAAGACAATTATTTACATTAAATTGATTAGACCCTCTCTTATAATTAGTTGATTAGACAAAAATCTATAATGAGTTAATAAGATACTAATTTACAATGAGTTGATAAGAGTCTCTTTTATAAATAATTGATAAGATACTAATTTATAATGAGTTGATAAGATATTAGTTTATAATGAGTTAATAAGATATTAGTTTATAATGAGTTGATAAGATATTAGTTTATAATGAGTTGATAAGATATTAGTTTATAATGAGTTGATAAGATATTAGTTTATAATGAGTTGATAAGATAATTAATTATAATGAGTTATAAAATACTATTTTATAATGAGTTATAAGACACTCATATATAATGAATCATGAGACACTCATATATAATAGGTTATAAGATACTCATTAATAACGAGCTATATTATATTTGTTTAATATAAGCTATAAGGAAGTCGTTTATAGTGAGTAATAAGGAAATCAATTATAATAAGAGTTAAGAGTCATTATAATGAGTTATAAGATAGTCTTTAACAAAGAGTAATAAGAGAAGCATTTATAATAAATTACAAGTGACTCATTTTATAATGAGTAATAAGAGTAGTACTTATATTGAGTTATAAGAGAGTCATTTATAGTGAGTTATAAGATTGCTATTTAAAATGAGTTATAAGATATGTGTTTATAACAAGTTATATGATAGTAATTTACAATGAGTTATGTGGCAATAATTTATCATGAATTATAAGAAATACATTTATAATGAGTTATATGATACACATTTATAATGGGTAATTATTTTGTCATTTATTATGAGTTATAAGATACTCATTTATAATGAGTTGTAAGACACTCAATTATAATGAGATTTAAGTCTCTCATTTATAATGATATATACGACACTCATTTATAATGAGATATAAGACAATCATTCATAGAAAATTATAAGACCATCATTTATAAAAATTTTAAAAATACTCATTTATAATAAGTTGATGAGAAACTCATTTATAACGAATAATTATTTATAATGAGTCTATAAGACATTGATATGATATTTTTATTATAATGAGTTAATATGACACTCATTTTATTTTTTATTGATAAGACTCATTTATAATACTTTGATTATTAAATCATTTATAATGAGTTATAAGATAATCATTTATAATGAGTTATAAGATAATCATTTATAATGAGTTATAAGACAATTATTTCTAATGAGTTTATAATACAATCATATGCAAAGAGTTAATAAGACTCTTGTATATAATAATTTTATAAGCCACTCATTTAAAAATTGATGAGACATCCATTTATATCATGTGAATAAGATAACAATTTTATAATGAGTTGATAATGTATTCATTTATAACTAGTTGAAAAGATAGTAGTTGATAATGAATTGTTAAGATATTTATTTATAATGAGCTAATAATTCACTCATTTATAATGAATTGATAAAATACTTGTATATAACAAATAGATAAGAGACTTGTTTATAATGAATTGATAAAACACTTATTTATAATTAGTTTATACGAAACTCATTTAAAATGAATTTAATGAAACTCATTTATAATGAGTTGATAAGATACTCATTTTTATTTAGTCGATAATAAGGCACTCTATATATGACACTCTTTTATAAAGAGTAACAATACACAAATTTATAATGAGTTGATAAGACAATTATTTATAATGAGTTGATAATATACTCATTTATAAGGAGTTATAAAATACTAATTTATAATGAGTTATAAGACACTCATTTATAATGAATCATAAGACACTCATTTATAATAGGTTATAAGATACTCATTAAAAATGAGCTATAATATATTTGCTTATAATGTGCTATAGGACAGTCATTTATAGTGAGTAATTAGGCAATCATTTATAATGAGTTATAAGAGAGCCATTTATAATGAGTTATAAAAGTCATTATAATGAATTATAAGATAATCATTAACAATGAGTAATAAGAGAGACATTTATAATGAATTATAGTGACTCATTTATATTGAGTAATAAGATAAGCACTTATATCGAGTTATAAGAGAGTCATTTATAATGAGTTATATGATTGATATTTATAATGAGTTATAAGATACATGTTTATAACAAGTTATATGATAGTCATTTATAATGAGCTATGTGGCAATTATTTATCATGAATTATAAGAAATACATTTATAATGAGTTATATGATAGTCATTTATAATGAGCTATGTGGCAATTATTTATCATGAATTATAAGAAATACATTTATAATGAGTTATATGATACTCATATATAATGGGTAATTAGAGTGTCATTTATCATGAGTTATAAAAAATACATTTATAATGAGTTATATGATACCCATGTATAATGAGTAATTAAATTGTCATTTATCTTGAGTTATAAGATACTCATTTATAATGAGTTGTAAGACACTCAATTATAATATGCTTTAAGTCCCTCATTTATAATGATATATATGACACTCATTTATAATGAGATATAAGACATTCATTTATAGAGAGTTATAAGACCCTCATTTATAATGAGTTATAAGACACTCATTTATAATAATTTTAAATATAAGAAATTAATAAGTTATTTTTATTATAATGAGTTAATAAGATACTCATTTTATTTTGTGTTGATTTGACTCATTTATAACACTTAGATTATTAATTCATTTATAATGAGTTAAAAGACACTCATTTATAATGAGTTTATAATACAATCATGTACAGAGAGTTAATAAGACTTGTTTATAATAAGTTGATAAGACACTTATTTAAATGTTGATGAGACATCCATTTATATCATGTGAATAATATACCCATTTTATAATGAGTTGATAAGACATTAATTTATAACTAGTTGAAAAGATAGTTGTTGATAATGAGTTTTTAAGATACAAATTTATAATGAGATGATAATACACTCATTAAAAATTAGTTTATAAGAAATTCATTTACAATGAATTCATATGAAACCCATTTATAATGAGTTTATAACATAACCACTTATAAAGAATTTATAAGTTACTCATTTATAATAAGTTTATAAGATAATCATTAATAATGAGTTGATAAGAAATTCATTTATAACCACTACATAAGATACTCATTTATTAAGGAGTTGATAAGTTATACTTTTATAATTACTTGACAAGACACTTGTTTATAATGAGTTTATAAGATACGTATTAATAAGTAGTTAATAGATACTAATTTAAAATGAGTTATAAGATTCATGATTATAATGCGTTAATAAGATAATCATTTATAATGAGTTGATAACATATTCATTTATAATAGGTTAAAGGGACTCATTTATAATGAGTTGATAAGACACTCATTTATAATGAGTTGATAAGTTACTCATTTTTATTGAGTTGATAACACACTTATTTATAATGAATAATAAGACACTCTATATAAGATACTCTTTTAAAATGAGTAACAATACACAAAATTATAATGAGTTATAAGATATAGTTTACAATGATTTATACGACTCAAGTTTATAAAGAGTTTATAAGACACTCATTTATATAGTTAATAAGGCACTTGTTTGTAGCAAGTTAATAAGATACCCATATATTAAAAATTGATAGATTACTCTTTTGAAATAGCTTGATAAGACAATCATTTACGATGATTTGATAAGACACTCTCTCATTACAAATTAATATGATACTTATTTATAATAAGTTGATAAGACACTCTTTTAAAATGAGTTAATAAGACTCTTGTATGATGAGTTGTTAAGATGCTCATTTATGATGAATTGATAAGACACTCATTTTTGATGATTTGATAATATAGTCATTTATGAGGAGTTAAGAAGATACTTATGTATAAAAAGTTGATAAGACATTCATTTATAAAGAATTGATAAGACACATGTTATACAAACTTGATAAAACATTCATTAGTAATAATTTGAATAGAAACTCTCTTATAATGAGTTGATTAGATAATAATATATGATGAATTGATAAGATCCCCATTTACAATAATTTGATAAGTCTCTCTTCTATATTAACTTGATCATACACTACTTTATAATGAGTTCGTATGACACTCATTTAAAATGATTTGATAAGATACTTATTATAAGTTGTTATAAGACAATCATTTATTATGAGTTATAAAATACTGATTTATAATTAGTCATAATAATGAGTTATAAGACACTCATTAATAATGAGCTATAATAGATTTGTTTATAATGAGCTATAAGAGAATCATTTATAACGAGTTGTAGGGCAATCACTTATGAGTTATAAGAGAGTCATTTATAATTAGTTATAAGAGAGTCATTTATAACAAGTTATAAGATAGTCATTTAAAATGAATAATAAAAGAGGAATTTATAATGAATTATTAGAGCGCATTTATAATGAGTAATAAGCAATGCACCATAATGAGTTATTAGAAAGTCATTTATAATAAGTAATAAGATAATGATTTATAATGTGTTTTAAGATAGTTATTTATAATATGTTATAAGATAGTCATTTATAATGATTTATATGATAGTCATTTATAATGATTTATATGATAGTCATTTATAATGAGTTATAAGAAAGATATTTATAATAAGTTATATGATACTCATTATAATGAGTAATAAAAGAATTATTTATCAAGAGTTATAAGACCCTTATTTATAATAGGTTATATGACATTCATTTATAATGTATTAAAAGTCTCTCATTTTAATTGATATATATGACGCACATTTATAATGACATATAAGACACTCATTTATGTTCTGTTATAAAAACACTATTTTATAATGAGTTAATAGATACTCATTTATAATAAGTTATAATACATACTTTTTTAATGAGTTGTAATGCACTCTTTTATAATGAGTTGTGATGCATTTTTTATAATGAGTTAATAGAGACTTATTTATATTGAGTTATAAGAGACTTGTTTATAATTAGTTATAACAAACTCACTTAAAACTAGTTATAAGACACTTATTTATAATGAGTTATATGATACTCATGTCTAATGACCTATTACATATTCATATAAAATGAGTTATTAGACACTTTAATCATTTATAAGACAATTATAATAATTTATGACACTCACTTATAATGAGTTCTATGATACTCAATTATAAAGAGTTATAAGATAATCATATATATTGAGTGATAAGATAATAGTCTATAATGAATTATATGATAGTCATATACAACAAGTTATAAGATAGTCATATATAATGTGTTAGAAGACACACATTTATATTGATTTGCAAGACACTCAATTATAATAAGTTATAAGAGACTCATTTATAATGAGTTTAATGAGTTATAAAATAATTGTTTAAAATGAGTTATAATATACTCATTTATAACTAGCTAGAAGGAGATACATTTATAATGAGCTACAAGTGAGTCATTTATAATGCATTTTAACATAGTTGTTTAAAATGAGTTATAGGATAATAATTTATAATGAGTTATAAGAGAGTCATTTATACTGAGCTATAAGAAGTCATTTATAATGAGTTAAATAGAGTATTTTATAATGAGTCATAGGCGAGTCATTTATAACAAGTTAAAAGACAATCATTTATAATGAGTTATAAGTGTATGATTTATAACACGTTATATAAAAGTCATTTATTTCGAGTTACAAGATATTCATTTATAATATCGTATATAACTATTTGGTATTCAAATTACCAACAATTATTGTGTATTTTGGTGATTAATAATGTTGCATAGATCGATTGACCAATATGAAAGTTTGTCGAATGCATCTACCTTGGGGTTGGTAATGGGGGGATTGAGGGGAGGGTGAAAAAACTAAAAAAAAATGTTCTATAGATATGAAAATAGAGAAAATATTTTATTTATTTCATAATTTTTGATATTTTGAAAAATTTTAGTATATATTAGTAAGTTTTTGGAGGTGTTTAGCAGATAAGGTTTATCAGTATGTCTCTTATAATTTCAATATACATGTTTGGCCAAAATTCTACTTAATTGGTTGGATTCAATTCTTGTATACCATGACCCTACCAAAATATTAGCACAAGCTTTTCATTATATGACCCATTCTCAATGGGTGTGATATTATCATGGAGTCGCAACCATACTTAGCTTAGAAAATTTAAATAACTATAATATTAATTCTTTATCACACCAACTAAGTACTCCATTGGTACTAAAGGTTATGACCAATTTCTCAACATTACGACTTTATCTTTATATGACTTAGTAGACTCAAGTCAGAGTCATGATAGTTTTTACAAAACTATGACTTTTGAGTTATAAAAAATTATAGAGCCACAACTTCTCTTGGAAAATTTATGATAATTATTCAAAGATATAACTTTTAACATACTATATATTAGATAGGATATTAACCAGATATAGTTATTTCCAAGGCTATGACTCTTATCCTCAAAGGATTGTATAGCCATGACACATACATGCAAGCTAAGTGCCAATGTTATGGCATCTTAATAGTTCCATGAGTGTTATGCAAGATAAGAAAAGGTAAGTATTGTGACCACTCACGATGTGGTGGACACTTAAGAGATATGAAGGGTTACATATTTGTCCTGGCTAGTTCCTAGTGCCATAGCCACAACCAACACATGAAAGACCATTTCTAATATTGTTTCTTCCACACAATAAAGTCTATATTACAATATGAGAAGACACCCCACTTTACAACACATGGCTAGTTCCCCCTCACTAACTTAATGAAAAAATCATCATCTCCGAAGAAAGTATCCATGTCCATAATCACAATCTCACTACTACTACCACCGTACCTAATATCGTAGTATGTGAACAGGTCAGTCAACTTCTCGTGAATGAACCCTTCAGGTGGATCTTCTAGGTTCATGCACGATAAAATAAAGTCTGAGTGTTATGTACCCCTTCCACCTTAACCCTAAGGTCCATGCATGCAGCGAGACAATAAATATGCTGGTAATATTACATATGCACCTAAGTACAATGCAAGTAATGGAAGTATAAACTGACGAGCACAAGTTCGTCGTGTCAAAAAAAATCTCCAGGAATTTCATATATGAAATTCCTGGAGCCCAATCAGTGTCATTAATAATAAGTCCGTCACTCTTATTATTGACGTAGTCGGATATCACGTATTTGTATCCAACACATGGCTCCAACATCAAGTACGTATAATTCCAACGGTATCTCACGTCCAATTGAAATTTTTTCTTCTTAGAATTCACAGACAAACAGATACTACCAAACTTCTTTTGTCTGCTAGGAGTGTGAATATATTTTAGTGTATTACGTATATTATCCAATGTGGGGGAACACATCTTCATACCCGCTCGTACAATCAGGTTAATCACGTGACACATGCATCTGACATGAAAGATCTCTCCTAATTGTGCATCTCTAATAATAACTAACAAACATATTAATCGATACTCCATTATTAGATACATTATCGAATGTGATACTAATATTTTATTTTGAATTTTATATTCCCTAAAGATTTTCATCATGTGCTTAAAAATGGCCAGGCCATTATGAGGATTGAGAATCTCAGAGAATCCTAATATTTTTTTATTCATAATACAGTTAGAATCTACATAGTGGCTCGTGAGACATGCATAAGATGATTCATCGTGACTTATCCAGATATCGGACGTCATGGCCACCACTCCACTATATACCATAAATTCATTAATTATTTTTTATTTTTCTAACTTATACAGTTTTAGTATGTCATTCCTAGATGTGGACCTATGAATCCTATGATAAGCAGACTAAAAATATGTCGGCATGATGCGCACTACCCTTTGATCTTCCAAAAATTTGATCGGAAGACTCATCAATGTGATAAGCTTGGTCATGTTGTGCCTACCCACCTCCCTGAGTATATGAAGAAGGGAGTAGGCTTTGAGACATCTACTCGATCCAATCTCAAAAAATGTAGTGCTAAGTTGGGTTTGCCTAGGATCTAATGGACCATGTTTTTTGGTGCATAATTCAGCATGCCTATTAAGGTGTCATGTCCCAGACAAACTCTTAGAAGTTAAATTTCTCATACAATATTTGCACTGTGTCATTTCTTCTTCCTCATCCCTAACATTTTTTTTGTTTTATTATATTAAAATGAGTCCAAACTACAGAATCCTAGTTTTTTTTAGATGTTTGGGTTGAGACGACTGGAAAAACCAAAGTTTCAGCAGTATCAGACCTTGGTGTACGATTGTTATTTTCTAAATTTAAATATGTTTCATTAGTATTAGTTATTTTTTTGGATTTTGGTTAAATAGGAAGTAGAGCCTAGATGATAGGTTTTAGGTTTTCGAATTAGAGAGAGAATATGAGAGAGAAAAAATAAACAAAAACAACTTAATTTTTTTAAATATTATTTTTTATGTTAAAAGTTATAGTTCAATACTAAACAAAAATTAAAATATTCATAAAGTAGTTAGGTAGATCACGTGCACTATGCACCACGGTATAGTTTAAACTTCCAAATCCGAGTTGAGAGTGCCAAAAAACCGAGCCAAATGACGAAATCCTAAAATTCTGAGAGAGAGAAGAGTAGGAACTTTGAAAGAATTTTGAGAGAATGAGAATAATTATTTATGAAAAACATAAATTTTTTAGAAATGTGAAAAAAAATTTTATAGATTAAAGGGAAATTTTTTTTAAAGTTATTTTTTTGTTTTTTTTTAATTTTTTATTGATTTTTAGGGGGCAAAATCATGTGGCCGTCAGATTCTACCCTCTAGCCGTTGGAGGCGGAATATAACGACTGATATTCAAATTTTATTTTTATTTTTAACAGTTGAGGGGGGGGGGGGGGATTCGGGTCGAGCGGGACAGCGGGTCAGAGTGGAATCGGACCCATGCCCACGCATTTTCCCTATCCGTATGGTATGGACTTTTACCGGCTGGCGATGAAGCGGCGATAGGGTGCACGACATGTCTCGTGCCAGCGAACCGTGCCATGGGCCACAAAACCATGCCGAGTCAGACACGGCACGAGGCCTGGTTGGCCTCGGCACGGCACGATTGGTGACGTGGTCGGGCACAACACGAGCCCAGGAATCAAAAATTCCCATGTCGGGCCGACCCAAGCACGGCTAAATTGTGCAGTGTCTCGTGCCGGCCGGGTCGGGCCGGCCCAGTTGACACCTCTTAATGCAATGTCGTGCTGAGACGTGCCAATTTTTGGGCAAACTTCCAATTAAACTATTTTGAAATTTAAATCTTTTATTTTATTACTTATTTAAAATATTACATTTAAATTAATTTAAATGAAATAAATAATTAAAAAAAATTACAATTCGTATCAAATAAAAAATAAAATTATTTAATAAAGAAAGAATTAATTCCATATTTCTATTTCATAATCATAAATAGAATATAATACAACATACATACACATATTGAGCATATGATGAGGCATGACTCGTAAGACTAAATGAATAAAAACATAATCGACATAAATATAAAAAAAATTAATACCAATATAGTATTGTATAAAAAAATAATTAAAAATACACGAGTCAACAATCATGAATGATCAACCACGAATCATATAAAAAAGTATAGTATTTTTATCATCATCATGTATATGCCTGGAAGTATCTAGTGAGGATATTAATATCCTCAATTTTCATATCTCATAAATCATCATCTGTCAGTAACTCTTGCAGCTTATCGTGAATGACCAACCATGAATCTTCAATTCTATATGCATGTAAGTTCTCTACAATATTTAGTCACGATCTCAATCTCTTATTTAAAATAATAGTAATTATCATTGAAAAAATAAATTTTGATGTTAAGTTAGACAGATGAGAAAGACATCACGTGTCATCACGTGTCATATAATAATAATATTCTTATTATCATCATGTTATATAATATTATAGTAATTGATATCTAAATATCAAAATAAGTAGCTTATATTCAACGAATCACCCCGTCATTTACCCCTAGCTAATTGAATGAAGAAATTATCATCTTCATGTCTGTACTCAGAACATGACAATAACTATCATACCTATTATCATAATATATAAACAAAATAGTTGCCTTTTCATGAATTAAATACTCAGGTTGGTGTTCTTGATTCATTCACGTGAATATATATGTCAAAGTATTTTATATCCCTTCTACCTTACCCTAAGATGCAACCACACAACCAAACAATAAATAGATAGACTAAAGAACTAATATTTTAAATAATTAATTTTCATCTAATAATAATGACACTAAATACATGATGACCTCTATAATTGATAAACATACTACTAATATTGTATAAGCCCTTGAGCACAATGCAAGTAGTAGAAATGTTCACAAATAAACACATATTTGTTGTATTATAAAAAATCTTCAATTTTTTCATAAAAAAATTTCATATATCACAGTATGAATTATTAATAATAAATTTATCATTATTACTATTAATATAGTTAGATATCATATATTGATAACCAATACATGACATTCATTATCAAGTTGGTATAATTCTAATGATGTCTTACAACCATTTAAAATTTATTTAATCTCACTAAAAAATAGAAACCACTAAACTCTTGTTGTCTACTCAACATATTAAAATATTTTAATAAATTTCTTATTTTTTTTAATACGAGAGAAATAACTTTTATTCTCGACTATACTATTAGATTAATTATATGACACATATAGCTAATATGAAAAATCTCATCTAATACTTTATTATTAATGAATCTAATAACCATATTAATATTTATTTTATTATTAAAAATATTAAAAATAATATTAAATATTTTATTCTGAATATCATATTCTTTAAATATCTTCATCATACACGAATATATAGCTAGTCATTATGAAAATAAAAGATATCAAGAAATCCTAAAATTTTTTTATTAAGTTTCAATTATAAATCTACATTGTAAACAATGAGACATACAAATAACACACAATCACGACAAGGCCAAATATCTGAAATCATGGACAACTTCATTATATTTCCTAAATTTATTAATTATTATCATTAAGATACTTACTACTTGCATATAAATTTAAAATATTCATTTATGATTTGAAATTCACTAATTATTACTACAATCACAGCTAGGCCAAAAAAATCAAGAATATTTAATTTCATAAGAAGTGAGACATGGCCATATATCACATGTATCACAATCACGACTAGTTTAGTTTTTTAATTTGCATATAATTATTCCAGACTCGTCCTTTTTTTACTAAATAAGTCCTCATGATAGAATTATTTTTTAATGATTTATATTGATATCATTATTTAATATGATAAGTTGAATCATTCAGCTCATAAAATATTGGTAACAAGAAAGATAATATTTTTAAAACTTAATTTTAAAAAAATAACTCTTCATCAAGAAATGAAAATTATTTTTACAAAAACATCCTCTCTTTTTTTGCAAAAATAACTCTTCTTTTATAAACTTGATAATAATCAAGTTTCATTCATGAATAATTTAATTATTATTAAGATTGATAAATTATCCAAAAAAAATTATTTTTTAAAAAATATAAGCAAATGAGTTATCTTTATAAATACCATAACATTTAAGGTTATCAGTCCAAATATTATTAAAATAATTTATAAGTAGTTTCAACAAAAAAAAGTTGAGAAACATAAATATGTTTTATAGATTTAGATTGAGATTGCATAGAAACAACAAATGTGTTTTTATCAATAAAAATATACAATGAATATTTTTTTATTATTTAAACTAATAGATAATACACCATCTGCAATATTTATTTAACAAAATATTAATATTTAATTATTAGTGAAAAATTATTACTATTTGACTCTAAGAGAAATATAATATTATTGAAAAATTTAAATATCTAATATTTATTATATAAGATATATTGTATGTAATCAATATGATAATAACTTATTTCTTAGATTTACCTAAATAGTTAACATATGAATGTTATTTATCTATTGACTCTTGAGACCTTATACTAGAGACAACGGCCTGGTCCACTACCAGAACTTCATTTTGGTGAGCAATGAAGTTGTTTGGGTGTATATTGATTTGCCCTAAAAATCCTTCCATAAAAAACAAGATAATCAAATTCTAAATAGATATCAACGTACACAAATAATATTTATTACAAGTTATTACAATTTTTCACAAAATGACATTATCTCCTAAAAAATATAAGTGACAGATATTTATTTCAAGATCCATTGTAGAGCCAAAATACTTAGCTATGACTACTATAAATTATAAGTTTCTGTTTCTTTAGGATGAATACTTGGTTTGAGAGGTTAGTTTCTTATTTCAAAACCAATTATTTTTCTATAAGAATATCATGCAACTAGACACAAATTTCAATCTAGTATTTTATAAGCAAATAAAATATATAAAGATCAATCGCAACATTATTAAAAAAAATATATATCGAAAATAATAATCTTTGTAAATATTTTTATTATCACAATCAATCAATCTTTATCTCAACTACTTGAGATTAGTTATATGAATCCTACTTTTCTAATCTGTTATATTAAAAATCATGTCAAAATTTAACTTTTTAATTATTAAATCCTTATTTTCTACTTCTACTTGATTCTTCATAGGCAATATATAATTATTATCAAAAATATTTGTTTGATAAGAGTAAAAATGGGATAAGACACATGCAATATCTATGAAACATGGATATGACAATGGATAGGAGTTCCGTGTGTCATACGCTTGGATACGCGAATACCGGCTAGACACACGTCGAATACGTGTCTAAAACACCAAATAGCATATCATTGACTAAAATTACATGTCAACTTTGGATACATGTCTGACACGGCTTAGAGATAACTGGACAAGGATGAATTTTGAAATTAGATCAACGTTGTTGGCGACGACGTCAATGACACGGCGTATCGTTGATGTCATTGCCAACAATGGCAGAACAGTATGGTGGGATTACAAAATTGGAACAATGGGGGGGTGGATTTAAAACCTAGAATTAATTTTATAATTCCACGTTTTATAATTTATTTGGATTGTTTAATAAATATGAGATATGCAAATTATGATTAGTTTATAAAATATATGAAATTAGTTTGGAGATGTACTGACTTAATAATAGAAAATCTAGTTTAAGAATAGTATTTGTAAGGATATTTTCATAATTATTATTTTTTTTTTATTATGATGTATCCTAACCGTATTCATATCCTAATTTTTTAAATTTTATCATGTCCAGCATCTCGTCGTGTCGTATCCCCGTGTTCGTGTCAGTATCTGTGCTTCTTAGTGCATGATCATTTCATGATTTGTCCTCAACGAAATATTAGAGATATAAGACACCAGATATTATTAAAAAAACAAAATAATTGGAGATTTATTAAGGGTTTTTAGTTTCACCAAGAAAAATCAAGGTGTACACTTGTTGGAATGGTAGTCTTGCATGAGTCTCCGTTGACAATGGCTGAGCATTATGGATTCCATACAATTTTAGATAGTTTTCAACCTTTATTCAAAGTCTCATCATGCAACACTACCAAGAGTAATATATTAAAAATATATATGATGAAAATGTCAAACAATGAACTTGTTAGAAACCAAAAAAAGACAGGATTACTTTAACCACTGACCTGTGGCCTGCTACTAATTAAATGAATTTATAGCATTGACTACTCACTGCATTGATGAAAATTGGACTTTTAAAAAGTTGTATTCTAAGTATACATTCTTATTAAAACATGCAATAGTTTATATTTTTATTTTTGACTTCCAATTAAATAGCTACTTATATATACAATATTGTTTTGTATTATTTAAATTTGTCTATTTTGATCTCCACGTACTTTAAAAATTCTTGCTATTATTATTATAAAATATATGATGAATTGGAACATTAATATAAACATATATCTCATTACCGTTGATAATTATCCCACTAATGATTCTCTATTGAACTTAGTGATTCATAAGTTTGATCAATCTATGCTTATGCTAGGAGGATCATTATTTCATGTGCGTTGTGATGCTCATTTTTTAAATTTAATTATCCAAGATGGTCTAAATGTCATTGCCCTCTGTATTAAATAGTTGAAAAAAATCATGAAAGTGCTGCATATCAAAGGGCATCACTTATAAGAAAATAAATATTTGATAATATTGCATGAATTGTAGTACATGACATGAATGTTACAAAATTAATGCTTGAATGTAATACCCGTTGAAACTCAACATATACGATATTGTTGCTTTATCTTTTAAAGATATATTTGCTAGTTTGAGATTTCATGATTCATCATATAGTTATTTTCTAATGAATGATAAGTGATTGTTAATAGGAAAAGTGTTTCAGTTATTAAAAATATTTTATTCTATGACTAGAATATTTTCTAGAATTAGTATCACACCATAAATATTTTTTTTCCTAAAGTTTGTGATGTAAGGTTTCACTACTAAAGTGAGTTACATCTCCTAATAAAGTATTTGTTCTATGACTGAACAAATATTGATAAAATTTTGAAAAATATTAGTGTAACATTCATGAAGTTATAGGAATAACTATCATTTTAGATCCAGAGCATAGGACAATTGATGGACTATTATTTCAAGAAAACTTATTGAATAATTAGAATTAAAAAATATCTTTAAAGTATTTAAAAATTATGTTATAATTTGCTTGAGGAGTACACAATTTATCATGTGATTATGAATGAAAATTATGTTGAAAAAAGATTATATGAATCTACATTGAATATTAGTAGCAATGATTTTTTGAAAAATTTTATAAAAAATAATACTTAAGAGTTAGATTAATATTAATTTAAAAAATGAGCTAGATGACCATTTAAAAATAAAGTATTACTAAAAAATGTTGATTTTAACATATTAGATTAGTGGTAGACAGATGAAATCAAATATTCTACTTTGATGAAGATGGCTAGAGATCTTGTCATTCTAATATCAATTATAGATTCAAAGCCGACATATAGCACAAGTGGTAGATTAGTGAGTCCTTTTCATGGTAGACTTCATCCAAAAACTTTTGAATCATTAATGGGTACTGCAAGTTGAATTGTAAACAAGTAACAAGGTAAGATAAATTGCTTATTTTTTAAATGAAATTAATTTTCTTTGATTAATTATATTAATATTTTCTTTCTTCCTTTATTATAATTATAAGTTCAAATAAAAAAGAAACAAATTACTACTCAGTTGAATATGATAAAAATATTATTGGTGTTGAAGTATAAAATACGTGTGTAGTTGTGTGTGTATGTAGGTGTGTGTTTTGTTAAATTTGATACTTAAATAGAATTATTAGACTAATTATATATTTTTTTCATTAATTTGTAGGGCAATGAAGTATCAAGTGTTAAAGAAATATATGATTAGCTTGAAATTATTTCTATTTTAGTATTTCTTTTATGATGATGATGATAATAATAATAATTAGATATGATAAATTAAAAATAATTTAAAGATACTTTAAATTTATTGTTGTTGAACTTTGATGTTTAGATATGACAAAATCTTTAAGATTAGTCTTGAAGTTACTTCTAATATTTTTTTGAAATGTGTGTTGCTTGTATATGACTAAAAATTATTTAGATATTTGGATAGAAATATAAAGACTAAATCCAGTGGGGATGAGGATGTGGTTGAAAATAGACATAATATATGAAGGTGGAGATAGAGAATGTAAAATCCGACTTGAATCTAATTCGATGTCATCCCTACCTCAAATAGGTATCTCTTATCTTTTCACATATAGAAATTAATCTCGTTTTCTTAATTTTAATTTCATTTCTAATTCTATCATTTTTTAATCTTATCATACATTTATTTTATTACTTTAATATAAAATTCATAATATATTAAATTTCATCCTTTACATATGTTACTTTTGGATCATCCAACATTAAGTTTCATAAAATATTATTGGTCTTATAAATATTTTATAAAATTCTCTTTAAACTATTTAGCACACGCCTATCATAAAGAACTCGTAGGGCGGCTCTATATTTAGTTTATTTAATTTTAATTCTGTGAGATATATTATCATCAATCTTCTTGTCATTACTTAATATATATAGCCTTCATATTTAAAATAACTAATATTTGATACTTATTATTTCCTCATTTTGATTAACAAATCATTATCATTATTAACATTATTAAACTCATATTTTAAATACTTCAGCTTCCTATGATGAACCATAAACTTTTAAAATTTAATTACTATCCTCCAAATTTTTAGTTTCCTATATTTTCTTTAGTCTCATCAATTAACATTAAGACGTCTGCACATAACATACTCTAAGAGATATCTTCTTATAGATCTCTTGTCAATTTATCTATAATAAGTATAAAAATATAAGGACCAAATGATGATCCGTTGCAAAATCTTACAACTATTAGAAACTCTTGAGTTATGTCATGAACCAATTTAATTCAAAATATCACCCTCTTATATATATATATATCTTTGATTAACTCAATATATATACTTAATATCCATTTATTACATAATACTCATCAAATAAATTTTATTAAAACTATATCATAAAATATTTATAAATCAATGAAATCATGCATAATTTTTTTTCTCAATATATTTCTCAGTTAATTATCTGACTAGATAAATATAGAGGTGTCAAATAGGTCAGGCAGCCCAAGCAGGGATCATGGCCCAATTAGCATTGCATGGCCCGGCCTGATCCAGCACAGCCCAAAATTGTGCCTCGGCCCAGGACAAGCTACCCATGGTATGTTCGTGTCGTGCTAGGCCGGCATGAGCAGTGTCTCGTGTCGGGTTAGGCACGACCCGTATGCATGGCACAGGGGCACGATAACCCAACCTGGGTGGGTTATCCAATTGTTTTCAAACAATCAACCACATGGCCGATTGTAATTAGTCGACCCATAAGTCGGCCACCCATCACACAAAGTCTGTGGGCTTCTTTCGTTGTTCACCATAATCATGCATCTTAGAGGTTCAGCACGGTCCGACATAGTCGTACACTCGGCCATGCCCACTATTTCGTATTGGGCCGATAGACTGTGTCACCATGTCGTGCTAGCATGGCACAGTGACATAATCATACCTTGAAAAAATGGGTTGTGCCAATACAGCACAGCCCATTTGACACCTCTAGATAAATAATTTTTATAATAAATCTATCTAACATAAATATCAATTAATTCTCCAAAATTATTACCCCTCTTCTTAGTTTATGGTAATTACTCTTTTACAAATCTTCGTGATATAATTAAAAAGTTCAATCACTCTCATCACAAATTTCTATCATGAATAAATTTATAAATATATTTATAAATATTCTAAAAGAATTATGTTTTTATTTCTTTATAACTTAGTGTTGATTGAACTTGGTGTTCAATCACTAAATCAGAGAGGATGTTAGGTATATTATATGAGTTGTATTTTATATTTATTAATTTCATTTTATTAATAATGAATTAAGAATTTTTTATTATTTTAATTTATTATTTTTGAACAAGCTTGTGGAAGATTTTTTGTTCAATCACTAAATCATGAAAATATTAATAAAACCATCGTAATATTTCTTAGGCAGTGTCTTACTTTCAATGTAGGAATTCATTTTTTAATCTCTTATAGTATCTTTTTAATATTTGGGTACCAAGCTTCGCAACTAAAAATTTTGTTCATTCACAATGTCAATATACATGTTATACGAATTTTGTTTCATTACTAACAGTGAGATTTGGGATCTTGTTAATCTATCAGTGGAGAAACTTATGATAGATTATAAATATTTTATATAAAAATTAATTTTAACAGAAATGTATATCACCCTAAAGTTAAACTTATGATAATAGGTTGTACATTGACCTATGATGTAGACAATTAGAACATATATTTTTTATTGTGACTTCACTAGTCATTAATTTATTGGAGAGAAAATAATTTTTTCATTATTTTCATATAAGAAAATTTATGAGACAAGTATCAACTTTTGTCATCCAGAAAAATAGAGGATATGTATCTAGATCGTAGAATGTGTTCCATATATTGAAGCAATTTCCTAAAACTTATTTCATCAAAGTTTTCATTTGTTATTACATTTTTTGAATTTTGAAACTATATTTTTAATTATTCTTGTTTTCATAAGTATAATTCCGCATAAAAATTAATCTTGACATTAATATATATGAATGACGCCATATTAGAGTTGGACTGCAAGTAATTGGTTTGAATCAAAAAACTAATCACATCAATATGGAAGCAAAACTAGTGTCTCTCAAATTATACCTATAAAATTAATCTTGACATTAATATATATGAATGATGCAGACAAGTATCAATATCAGAGCAAGATATTGATAATCAAAATGAAAAACCCCAAAAGAAAATCATATATAAAAATAAGATTCATATTCTTATTATTAGCATATTGTTTCAGCTGAAAGATGCACATCTCATCTCTCATATGATAATAAAGTTATCCAGAAAATCCAACAGAATAAATCTCTCACCTGAATTATACCTATAAAAACATGAATAATCACAAACACATTTACAAAACCAAAAAGAAATAAAAATAGAAAAAAACAATTAAATAAAGCCCCAAAAAACCATTTCAACTCATGGAAGATATTCTACAATTTACCCACGATATATGTCATCTCTGAAATTATAAAACGTGACAGTTATTTCACATAAGTCTCCTCTTCCAGATCATCATGATAAATATATTTCTCAGATCTAATAAATTCACACACAACTCACTTGTTAAATATCACATAAGAAAGAAAAGATTTGATGGAGACAAGAGGTGTCAAAAGTGTCATGTCATACACGGCATAGTTAAATTATCGGGTTATGCCTGGCAGGGTCCACCGGCCTAGCATGGCACGGTGGGCAGGCCAAGTGCACGGCCGTGCCCAACCGTGGCGAACAGCGAACGATGGCACGGCCATGCTCGACAGTACCAAAAGGCCAACGATGGCACAGCCCCGAGTGCACGGCCGATAGGTGGCCAGCTTACGAGCCGGCCGATTGTTTTTAAAAAAATTGACCGCTTTGTGATGGGGCGGACAGTCACTAGGACCAGTTAACCATGTCATCGGCCTGCAATAAGGTGTTGATTCAACTTAATTAAGTCACAAGCTCCACAGACTTAATCAAGTCAATATACATAAATATGTGAAGAACCATTTCAATTGAATACACATGCATGCAACACCCTATGAGCTTTCCAACATTAAATAAACTTCTACAAAATATCAAATATTGAATCTATGTTTAACTGATTTTACCTTATCATGGGCTCATCAAGAAAACAACTACAAAATATCAAATATTGATTCTATGTTAAACTGATTTTACCTTATCATGGGCTCATCAAGAAAAACTTCATATTTCAACCAATTGAACCCAATTGATTAAAATAGTTATTTATTGTTAAGTACTTGATTTATCACAAGCTCTACAAACTTAATCAAGTCAATATACATAAATGCATGAAGAACCATTTCAAGTGAATATATATTGGGCTCATCATGAAAATGACTTTATATGTCAACCAATTGTGCCCAATTGAATAAGATAATTTTGTATTGTTAAGTCTTAGATTTATCACAAGATCCACAAACATAATCAGGTTAACATACGAAAATGCGTGAAGAACCATTTCAATTGAACACACAAGCTCCACAAACTGATTTATCACAAGAGCCAAAAATTGATTTATCTCATGTTCTACAAATTTAATCAAGTCAAAAGAATTTCAATCATGCTAAGCTTGTAAAGTATCGTCACGAAAGAATTTTGCAAGAACAATGATATTTTAGATAGATTGAAAGATTACCTATTTAACTTATTGTTATAAATCATATAAGAAAGTGTAACTTAAAAATATATAATTCTTGATAAAAAAAATATTACATATACCAATACCATTATATAGAGTTAGAAAAATACAAGATTGATAGAGATAATTTTATAAAACTAATTTATAAGAATAAAAGTGATATTAATAACTATTCAAATCATAAAATAATAAAATTAATAAGACATCTGATAAAATTATGTAATATTCATAAAGAAAATATATGCAAATATAATAATCACTACATGAAATTAATTTTAAGTCATTATGATATGTCTACTAGAAAGTTATCTTTTTGCTTAGATAAATTATATGAAAATATAGAAAAAAAATAATTTTTATTGACTCAAAATATATAACATTAAATCCTTGGAAATTTTACTTATTATATTTAACCAAAAAGATATGCTGATAATATATTAATATCAATAAAAATATATATATCACAAATTGTAATAAGTGGTCACCTGGTAAATCATGTCAAGTAAATAAAATTTTATAATGAGCCAGCATTAAACAATTATATTTTTTCTTTAGTTAAAAATGAATTTATAAGTCATCTTAGAGATAAGATATCTAATTATTAATTATTTGTAAATGATATTATCCTAATTAACTAAGCTAATAAATAATTAGGCTAAAATTTAGACAAGTGATAACTAACATTAAAAAATAAAATTTATTCAAAAATAAAATATTTAGTTTACAACATCAACATTGATAATAGAATTAATAAATAGTCATTTATGCTAGACATTACATTTAGATATTTTGTAAGTTGTGCAATACTAGTATGATCCAAATTTTGATCGCCCAATTGAGTCATTACGTTATGTCAAACATAACACGGATTGAGTACTTGGGTCATACCAATGCCAACATGGCATCATGAGAAGATAGCCCAACATGATGGCATGCCTTCCTCAACATGGCGCGTTGGGTTAGGCTGGATTAGGATGGCAATGACACAATATTGGTCAGGGTTGGCCAAGGCCAAGTCTATCTGACCAATACAACAACCAAGGCTTGCCAATCCAACCATTGGTCATTGAGCACTATTGAGTGTGGTTCATGTGTGGCACTTCCTTTTTTTAAAATTTTTAAGTAAATTTTTAATTTTTAAAAATTAAAATATTAAAAATAAACTATACTATATTATAAATTTAAATAAATAAAATTTAGAACTCAATAAATCAATATATTTATTTCGCATTCATAATTTTAATTTAATAATGATATCACAAATAATAATAAAACAAAGAAATTAAAATATTGTTGCACTATTGCATCAACATCAGAAACACTCACTCTAGTCTTCTAATATCTAATTAATCTGTGTATATAGTATATTTTATATTATTACATCTGATTTGAAGTTAATGGTAGCAATTATTTGAATATCCTTGATGTCACATGAGTCATCATCTACTAGTAATTATTTTACTTTATTCTAAAGATGCATCTTTGAATTGTTTGTATCCTTTAAATATTAACATTCTTCTACGAAATCTAATTATTATTTAAATCTCGTATCTAAAAAAATATTTAGTGTTACAAAAAAAATAAACTCCAGCATTATGTTAAATATCAAAAGAGTTAGTATATTACGTGTAATCTTAGATAACACGAGATAGGTGCATTCATATAATTTTTATCAATTCAATATAACTAAATTTTTATTATCATCATATGATATAATATAACAATAATCAATATCTAAATACCAAAATAACTTGTGTATATTTTATGAACTACCTCATAGTTTATTCCTAGTTAATTCAATAACATAATCATCATATCTGAATAAGATATTCATGTTCATACTAAAGAAATGCTAAAACTATAATATCAAATGTCATAATATTTAAACATGTTATATAATTATTCATAAATCATATTAATTAATTTTTCTACATGGTTCATACAAATGAATATATAGTTTAATATATTTTTTATCTCTTTCACTTTAACCTTACCATTCATACAATCAATTAAACAATAAAAAGAATAAAAAAAATTAAATTATTATTTTAAATATTTAATTTCTATCTCAATAGTCATGACAATAAAATCAATGAATAATAAATACTTGTTATGCATACCATTAATATTGTATATACACATAAATGCAAGAAATGTGATAGAAATGTGCATAGATGAACACGTATTATTCGTATTATAAAAAATCTTTAAAAATTTTAAAAATAAAATTATCCCACAATAAGAATCATTAATAATAAATTCATTATTTTTACTATTAACATAATTAGATATCACATATTAATAGCAAATACATGAATCTACCATCAGGTAGATATAATTCCAATAATATCTAACATTCATTAAACATTTTTTCTTTTTTAGATCCACTAATAAATATAATATAAAACTCTTATTTTTTGCTAGACATATTTAGGAGTGATAATAAATTTTTTATGTTTTCTAATATGGAATATATTATATTCATTCTCACTTATACTATTAAATTAATTATGTGACATATACATCTATAAAAAAAATATCAGCTAAAAGCTTATTTCTAATAATTCTAATAAACATGTTATTTCAGACATTGTTATTTACAGTTTTATCCAATGCAATACTAAAAATATTATTTTGAATATCATATTCACTTAATATCCTCATAAGTCACTCATATATAGTGGAGTTATCATGAGAAAAGAATTTCACAATAAATCATAAAATTTTTTATTTAATTTTTACTTAGAATCATTATAGTGGATGATAAGACATATGAATAAAATATTATCACAACTAATCCAGATGTCAGACATAATGAAGACCACTCTAATGTAATTCTCTATTCATTAATTATTATATTTTTTTTAATTTAATATATTTTATTATATCATTCTTATTGATTTATCAAAAAAAATATTATAACCAAGTTAAAAGTAAGTTTATACATAATTATTTGAGGCACAAAATATACTAAAGGTGCAAGACATAATTAAGATGAATTTTTTTTGTGCGACACACCATTCTACCTAATACATACATACATACATAGATACATATATATATATATATAATACCTTTACTAAATATTATTTATAAATAAAATAAATCAAGTAAATAATACCAAAAATAAAAATTAAATAATATTAATATTGATTATCATCACAAATAAGCAAAGTTATAAGATAAAATAATAAAATTTAAACAATTAAATATATAAAATTCTAAGACAAATATTTTGTCTATATTTTGTCTATAATAAAAATTGATTCATGGGAATTTAGGAATAATGTGTTTTGTTGAGGTAGGATGATTGAGGTGAGATGAGGTGAGGTTAGACTTTCACCTGAGCCTGATGGTGCATTAGCTTTAGGAATTGAATAACTATGAGTTTGCATAATATGAATTAGTATGTCTTATGATAATCTAATCGAATGACCCTTTTAATAATCAATTTCATCATATATTTTTTCTCGAACACATTGCAGTAAATGAAGGGGGCCAATAAATTTAAAGCTGATCAAATATCAAGATTCCGCCATTAAATTAGATTTGTCTAAAATCTAATATACCAAATTATTTGATATATTGATTGACATATATTTTAAGATGATCAAAGCTACTAGTACTCCATATATATATATTATAAAATATATATTATACTAAATCTTTTTTAATACTCCTAACATATTTATTCTTAATTATATTAAGATATGCTCAAACTACTAAGTTTCATTTATTTTTAGATTTTTTTAAACATGTGAGTAAAGACCAAGAAATTAAATATAATTTCAACCACAGACCTTTCGGTCAGATTATCATTATTATTTATGATTATGTCTAATTTATTTCTAGATATTCATTATTTATTATTTTAAACTCTAGGAGACTTGTTTAAAAATATAAGAAGAAAAATGATATTTTTAAATTTTTTTACTTGTGCAATAAACACATTTTTACCTTTGGCTCGTGTTCTTGCGCCTAAAAGTTGTAAATATTAGAATTATAAATATTCACTATGAGCATAAATATGGCACTATGTAAATTTTAGAATTTAGAGAGAAAATAAGAGCTGATAGAAAATTATATATAAACTATCAAAAATAAAATATATCTATATGTTATTTATAGAAAAAAATTATTACAATTTATTTATATTTTTTATGATAAAAATCTGATGGTACAACAAAAATTAAATTTTTTAAGGTTGATCCAACATGATAGCAACAAATGATGTCCTGTTCTATGGGTGACTGGCAAAAAGTAACCATCTTAAAATGGTTACTTTTGGTTTTTCAAATTGTGGTCATGTCACAATTTTTACCTACACGTGAGCCATAAATATAAAGGTATAAAATGGGCCAGACAACCAAGTATATCCCATGGCACGGCACGGTTCAACCATGCCTAGCTTGGCACAACATGATCCAACACCATGCTTGGTCCTAGACCATGTCGGCCAATGACACAATTGGTACCATGCTAGACTGGTGTAAGTCATCTCTCATGTAGGGCTAGGCAAGACCCACATGCCTGGCCAAGTGGAAGGTCCACTAGCCCGATAAACCCAAGACCAATTATAGTCAAGTCTTGAGTCATGGATCTTATCCCGTCGAGTGACCACCTGACGAGACAATTTTTTTTAAAAAAAAACTAGCCACATAAGATGAATACTACTTACACGACTAGTCGCAATTGGGTGACCATGCCTCCCCTTCCTCGTCTATAGCATTTTCACTCAACGGGCTCTGTCAGGGACAGCAACAAGTCATGCCTGTCATTGTCCCTCTCGAACCGACATTTAAAAAATTTAGTATATATTTAGCTAGTAATACAATAGCCTTCAAATTACCTCCAAGGACTACTAAGGCAAGAATCTGAGGCTGTCACGATTCTGGTCAATTTTTAATGAAAAACAAAATCAAACAAATTAAAAAAAGAAATATTTTTCTAATAATTTCAAATATTTTCTTAAGAATTTCTTCACATGACTAACAAAAATGATGTCATTTTGAATAATCATTAATAGAATTTTAAAAAAAAAAGATGACTCTAACTCTTAGTATCCCTTTTGTTACCTTTAAAACCGTGCTAGGAGAAAAATAAGGAAAAACAACTCTAACACGTAAATTTAATTCAGCCCAATGCTTTCGTTGTGGACGATGACATTTGAATTAATTAAAATGCAATCGTTATGGACAACAGCATTTGATTTAACCCAAATGTCATCTTCCTCGTTGCCAGCATTACACACTACTTTGGTCAATACTTTCTCCAGCGAACTAATTTATCTTTTTTATTTTCAAACACCCTATTTTCGTAAGAAACTCCCTTTTATGCACTTTTTGAAAAACTTTTAATGCTGTGGTATAAGCTTGACAGCATCCAGTCTCCAACCTAAAATTCAACATGTCTCATATTCTTGTCAGCCCACTTCTTCATATTTCTAGCAACATTCTTTAAGTATAAGCGTGTTATGTCAATATGCTCATATCATCCCTTAGTAAGTTTGTAGATTGTTAGACTCTTCCATATGTTTAATCCAGCTAGGATGTGAGGAGTCAATAATTATTATCTCATGACTATCTCGAATGTACTCTTCTCGATTATTTCACTCATTTATTGGGTGTAAGAGAATTGAGTCATATCCAATAATTTTTCCATGTCCGTCTAGTTAGCACTCACAAAAATGACTCAAATATAGTTTGAGAGAAGTGAAGCATCATACCCATAAACTTCAAGAGCTTCATCCAAAATTTCTCAATGAATCATGAATTACAATCATTAACGATGAATTTTGATAGCCCACAATATTTTATCATGTTCTTAAAAAATAATTTGATCATCTCCTCTACTGTGCAATTCTTAGGGGCTGTTATGAAAGTAACATACTTTGATAACTAGTCCACCACCATTATGATCGATCCATCTCCCTCAAACTTGTCAAGTCACTAATAAAGTCTATAATTATGTTTTCCCATGGCCACTATGCATTAAGTAGCGGCTCTAACAATCCTTTGGGATGATGTTCCCATTTTTCATGTTCGAACATAAGATTAGTCTTCATGTAAGTCTCCACGTTATATCATATTTATGACCAATAATAGACAAACACTAGTATGTTCCCATTTCCCAAGGCCACTGTGCATCGTTACCCTGGATAACCAACCCATTTGAAGTCGTAATACTCCTTGATGAAATTTTTTCTTATGTCTTCAACTTACATACGTAAAGTCACTTTCCCTATGACATACTATATCTAAAATCATCATGTCTTTCCCTCGTGAACAAAAAAATGAGACTAATTATCACTATGTAATGTTGCAACCCATCTTTTATGAGATCCATCATTTCTCTTTGGGGCTGACTAATCATAGATGCTAGCTTTATTTTACAACTTAAGACGTCGTCCATATGATTAATAATAATTAGCTTGTACTCCAATGTGTAGTCAAACTCAACTAAAAAATTATCACCTTGCTTGCTTGGGACTTAGCATCTTCTTGGTCTATAAATGCAGCTCAGCAATATTATCCATCTTTACTGTGAAAGATGACTCCAGTAAATAGTGTCTCCATGTATGCGAGCAATAGATGACCGTTGTCATCTTTTTATATTGAACCATGTATTATTTCGTCATTTCATTGAGTTTGTGGCTTTCAAAAACTATAGAGTATCTTTCATGCACAAGAACTCCTTCAATAGCAAGGTCATAGGCCTCAATATGTACCTCAAATACCTTGATGTGGTCAAGTAGTGCCAACACCATCTTCTCTCTTACGATTTTCTTATAAGTCCTTAAAGGCTCACTGATACTTTTCATCTCATGTTCATACATTACTCTTCTTGAGAAGATACATCAATTAAGTTGCTTTTGTTTAATACTATTTAGTAAACTGACAGAAGTAACTAATTAGGACCAAAAAAAAATTTAATTGTGGCACCTTAGTAGAGAGATATTATTCCTTAATAGTTTTAATTTTACACTCATCCATTATGAGTTTAAAGTTTTTCATCGTTGATATAGTATCCAAGGAAGCCAAATTTTTTTAGAGCAAAAAAATATTTTTTTTTCACACATAGTTCATTTTGACTTAATAGCCAAGATACTTTTCTTAGATAATCAATATATACTTCCAATATATTATTATATATAATAATATCATCAAAGTGCATAATATAACAAATACATTAGTAAGATCAAAGGGTATCCTAGAAACTCCTAAAAGTCATACCTTGTCACGTACATTATATTTGACTCATCACTTTTAACTATCCTAGCTTTATAGTAATCCGGCCTCAAGTCCAACATGGTGAAGTACTTGCTCTACCAAGTTGAATTTCTAATAATCAATACACATTTGTAATACCTCATCATGGTTCTTCTAGAATAAGATCAATACACTATATGGGACTTTTAAATTGTTGAATGAACTCAACAATCAACTCCTCAATTAGTTGTCTTCTTAAAATCTCCAACTATGAGGATATCATCCTGTAGGACATTATGGTAGGGGGTTTGACTCTCAACTCCAACTTAATCTTGTGATCATCTTTCCTTTTTGATGAGAACTTTTTGAGTGGCTATGATAGCATCACAATCTTGTCTTTCTTAAGAGTCATCAAACAGGTCATCTCATTATTTTTCAACTCTCTCTCTAATTACATAGAGAATAGTATATGAATCTTAATTTTACCTTCAATGATTGTTGAAACTATACATTGTGCCCCCTTTTCTAAAATAACATTGAACATAGAAAAGATAAGGGCATAACTTATACCTGACATAAGAAATACATATTGATCACTATCTTAAAGTTATTCGTGGTTCTTGTTGTAAAATCAACTTGTCCTTTCCAAGGTCAAATCTTTATCATTACCTCACGAGCTACTCTTTGTAATAGCTTGGCAGCAATATTGATAGTCTTAAACCAACTTACCTCCTTGAATGTCTGAAACTTAAGTTAGAGGTGTCAAACGGGTCGGGATGACTGGCCCAGCCTGATTTTAGGCCTCCCAACCATGCTACTGTGCCTGGCCCAACACAATTCAGTGGAGGTCAAGCTCAGCATGAGCTCGCAGCCCAAAATTTACCAGGTTCAGCCCAGTTAGGCCTGGTTCAGGTAAGGCCGTAGCCCTGCTTTTTTTAAAAAGAAGAATTTTGGCGGCCCGCCGCCGCGCCCCTGTCGCCCTTTCGGGGCTCGACGAGCCTCACTAGTCGACGTTGGCTCATCGTAACCATGCTCTGTGCGTGATCACACATGTCATGCCCACGTGCCAGGCATTCTTGTCATGCCTGACATGGCACGTGGGCCAAATCCCTCGGCCTGTCACGACATGACGAGTGCCTAGGGCAAGCCCAGCATGGGCACGAGGACGGGCACGGGCACGGATCATTCACATGTCGTGTCAGGCCAAGCATGGTAGAACCGTGGCGTGCTTCGTGCTGAGCCGGACCAACCAGGCCCATTTGATACCTCTAAATTGAGTCTCCTTTTCTCCTCCTCTGAGACAAAATGATGTATAGCATCAATATCTATCATGACTTTAGTGAACAACCCAATTACCTTAGACTCCATGTACATTAGTCACTTGCTTTAATGCTACTCCTTAGCTTGCTTGACATCGTGGACATTCAACAATTATATTAATCTCATAAGCACATCATCACCCTCTTGCTAGGTCTCCCTCTCAATTATAGGATAGAGAGTCTTCCTCTTAGAATATTCATGAAATCAATATGATCCATTACATAAAAAATAATTGATTGTTTGCTTGAAATTTATGTGTTTGTCTCAACACTTACACTCTTTGATAGCATAGGTCATACTTGATCCTTCTCTAACATTGTAGTTTTTAGGTTTACTCTCTCCCTCACTTCGAGCATGACTACTTTATAATCTACTATTGTCGTGGTCATGACTAAGTCTTGGATACCTCTTCTCCTCAGCTCTTATCCAGTCCAACCCTACAAGTTGCCCATAGGGCCTAGGGATTTGTTCCTTCTCTCTCATGTCAAAAGTTTCAAGCATTAGAAAAAAAACTTCTTGACATGGTCATGAATTAACCTCGTGTACTTGTAATATTTTATTTTTTTAGATATCATATGTACCACATCTTTTAGGTAGAATTATTTTTTGAACTATCTCTTGAAATTAGCCCAAGTATCTATTTTGTGAGTTCCCCTCTATTTCTATAAGCCTTCTATGCTACCATGGAATGGCATAATCGGTGAGAAAAAAAATAGTGTTTCGTATCTTTGTTACCTAATTGATTAGTGCAATTACCTCAAAATATTTTTCCATGTATCATTAGTATTTATCTAACTCATTGGCATCTCATTGCCCTCTAAATGTGTGAGACTTTTACACCTCCACCCTCAGTGCATCATGAGTAACCATCACCCAAGTTGACAACATTGCATTATGGGTGGTCGCCTCTTGCCTTGGATTTACACCCTTAACTTCAAGCTAGTTAGCATGTTCAGAACTTCTCATATGATACCATCGAGACTATAGAGTCTTTCATTCCTTCTTGAATGTCTTGGATCTGCACTTTGAGATCCTTCATAACCTTTTCTATGCTTTGCTCCTTGAAATCTATTCCCTCTTTGATGTCTGTCATTGCAATCTTTAATTTGATCACCTAACTATTCAAGCTTGTGAAAAGATCGTGTGACTTGTCCTTCTTTTCCTTTTCCATGGCAGAGGGTCAAGGCTTATTCCTTGAACTTCATTGAAACTTTCTCTATATGAGAGCTTACCATCATTTCTTTTGAGTTACTCAGCACACATAACTTTGACTTTGATACCAACTATTACGGATTTAGTCTTTCTATTAAACTTTTGTGCAGCATTTAAATAACTCACCTCTCAAATATTACTAAGTCAACCTCTTATTTACCTTGCAAATGATACCCGGCATCTGCCAACTATTTAGAAACGAAGAAAACTCAAGAAAATACTATAAAAAATATTTTTTTTTGATGAAAGAAATTTACAACTTAGCAATTTGCAAATGAAGTCACCTCCTCTTTTATATATATTTATGAAAGTATCTAGAACCTTGGAAGATTATAGATACTTTACAATCCTATAGAACCTTGGAAAGTTCTCGACACTATATAATCCTCTTAAACCTTTCACACTTCTCTTGGAAATAGAGATCTCGCCATATTTCTAGAAGTTTCTCACCTTCATATATAAACCTCCTAAGAGTTATTTATCTCTATTTAATTGAGAAAGAGACTCCAAGAATGATGGTGTGACATTAGTAAAGTGTGTGCATAATTTTAAAAAGTACAAGATGCACCAAAACATAAATTCTCGTATTAAGCACAAACACAGTTTAAAACACATGTCTGAGTAAAGTAAAATACAGCCTATGATAGATATCAATTTTTGAATATATAATTCAAAATTTAATTTAATCAATCTAAACTTTTAGATTCCAAATATTTAAATAAATTTTAAACAAAAAAATAATGAAATTATATAATTTTCAAAATATAATTATAAATTTTGAAAATAAAAATATTTAATAAGAAAAAGCAAAGTTAATAAGACATGTCACTTCAATAAGATGTGAAAAATTTTTTGTGCAACTATATATATACTAACACATTTAATAAGACATGATATTTGAATTTATGTATATATTGGAATTCATGCCTTAGTATAATACTAAGTATATTCATTCAAGAATGACATGTCCAGGGTTAGAGACTCATCAAACATAACATCTCTAATTCTCTAAGATAAGGTTATTAAAATATTAACCTCCCAAAATCTACGTTAAACAAAAGTTTCACGCACTGGGTATGACCTTAATAAAATTTATTTTTTCTTTTTCATCTCTTTTCTCCCCCCCCCCCCCCCCCCCCCCCCCCCCCCTATCTCCCACCTTCACAAAATCCACCTTGGTCGAACCCTAATTTGGCCATAAATGGTATTAGACCCACACTTCCAAGCATTAGTCGTCATGTTGAGTTGTATGGCAACATCACTTGGTAATGGTTTAATGCATTTGGGTGTTGGCACTTGACAACGACGTTGGCAGCACCACCTTATTTTTAAGGCAGAACGCTACATACAATGGGTTGTCAAGGTAATTTTTTTGATATATGATAGCCACCATACATTAGTGACAAACTGAATTTGATGATCAAGGCTCATTTGTGGCAAACAACAACGGTCCCCACGACAGTTGGCATGACAACAACAGAACAGATTCTATACAATAAGTGTGCGTGATCTAAAGTTAGTTTTTAGAACCTTTGTTCTCAAAAATTTTGCATAAAATCATTATAGTTTGTGCACGTTTACCTCCATTTGACATTAATGGGAAAATTGTCTTATTGTGAAGTTGCTTTCGAATATAAAAAAAATGATCAGAGTCAATGTAAAACCATTTGGAATAACCATGTAGAAATTAAGAACAAATACATACTCATTGTGAGCTACATTGAGATCATTAAGATATAGTGCATACCTAATAGTCAATTGATGGATAAAATAAATATATTCATCCCTTAAATCTGCAAACAAATTTGAACCAAACACCTAAGAAACACACAGCAAAAAAAAATGCTCAAAATAAAGAATAATAATAAAATTTCACTACTGATGAATAAAAAATAAATAGATATAAAACAATAGAAAGTTATTCGAGAGTCTCCACTCTCCTCTAAAGATCACTCTTACCAATTTCTTTTTTTTTCTGTCCTTCCTATCGATTATTTCCCCATCAGCCTTATACGATCACAAACTAGAGATATCGAGTGAGTCAGGTAGCTCGGGCATGATACAAAGCATGGCCCAAAATAATCATGCCAGACCGGACATAATCAAGAACAATGCTTGTAGTGTGGTGATGTCAGCTAGTGGTATGTCTTGTGCCATATTAGACCAGCACTTGACCTGCTTGTGCCATGTCAGGCAAGTAGGCACAACCAAATGCAAATGACTGATTTTTTAAAAATCAGCCGTACAAAAATAATAGCCTGCTACATCAACAGGCCATTTTTTGGCCATCCCCCTAGACCCTACAAAGAAAATGACATGACAGCAAATATCACTATCATGTCGGGAAAAATAAAAAAAAAAAAATTTTATATGAGCCATCAAATTCCTTCCAATCACTCTTGAAAAATATTCGATAGCTATCAAATTTCTATTTTATTTTTTATTAAAAAAATAAAAAAAAATTATTATTCAAAACAAATTCTATAAATGTCCATAAACTCACATTTTAGTTTTTTATTGTTAATCTGTTAATTTTTCTCCTAAACTCTCCTCTCGATACTCAAAAAAAAAAAAACTTGTGCACTCTTTTTAAGATTTTTGTGTATTAGTTCATCAGTGATACTTTTTATTTTACAAAGTAAAGCACTACTAGTATTTTAATATTTTATGACTAGCAGCAAAATCTAATTGTGAAAATATGAGAAGCAGTGCAAATACAACATTCAAATCATTTATTGCACAAAAAAAAATAAGATATACATTATAATTTATTATTCTTATTTAGAATCTTAAATTATTAATTTCATAAAAATTTAAAAAATAATATTTGGTGAATTTAATAAAAATAATTTTTTACCCTAGATATTAATAATAATGATAACCCGACTGAAAAGTATAAAAAAAATACCAAAACTAAGTTTTCTCTTGTATTTTTAGCCTATTTGCCTAAAACCCCCAAAATATAAGCAGCTTCAATAGCTTGAATATTTTTTAATATAATTAATAATAATATTAGGTATGTCAAATAATATTCAATATAGTATATATATTATTAAAAAATAAATACATATAATAATATTAATGATATTGACTACCTTAAGAGGTATGTCAATCAATATACCAAAAAACATAATACATTGAATCACTAATAATTTCAACTTAGCCACGAGATTTTTAAAGCTAAATTATATTTAAGTTTTATTAATAGAAATCATATGAATTCATCTATCTTATATTATCTAAGATGGCAGGTGAACTATTAATTTCTCTGATATCTAGCATAACATCGAAGTCACATTTTTTATTATTATAAATATTTTTTTCAAATAAGAAATATAGCCTACAACTAGCCATTATTATGATTATCCTTTCATACTTTAAAAATTGAAAATATTCAAAAAAAGTATTCAATATATAATAAAAGAGCTAATAATTAATAATGATTCATATAATAATATTGAGAATATTAAGACTAGCACGAGCATCAGAATTAGACATGATTCAAATTAAACTACTGACACAAACTGAATAGTAATTATCCTATTTGTCATGTCTCATGTTTCTTTTTATAGATATACTTTTTTTAATTTAAATATTTTCAATTTAATAATTAAATTTTACTTAAAATTTTATTTTAGTAATTGAGTATTAACTACTAACTAGTGACATTTCACGACCTAGGAACATGGCCCACGACCATGCCCATGGCCCACAAGCCCACTAGGTCCCCCGTCCCCCTTGTGAGCCTTGGACCATTGGCAGTGGGTCACTGCCCAAGGCCCCAAGGCCCAATGCCAATGCCATTCTGATACATCATTGTCCATTGCCAGTGTTCAATGCCAAGTTGGACTTAGGCACTTGGCTGGCCAGGGGGCCATGGCCAACCAGCCCAACTAAAAGTAGCCAGGCACCATGGCTATGGCCAGACTAGTGTCGTAGCAGTGGCAATGTTGTGCCACTGCCAGCCTGACCCGACATGCTCGGTATGCTTGGTTTATAAAGCCGTGTCATCAAACCGTGCCAGGATGACATAAAATTTGGGTTGTGCTAGCACGGCAAGAAACTAACAGCATTTCATGCAACGTTTGGTATGACACAGCCCATTTGACACCTCTATCACAAACCCACTAGCCACTACCTAACAAAAGGTTGATTCTGACATTCTTCAGACAACCCTAAAAAGTGCTCCCAAAAAATTAACTAATAAGTGCCACTTGGCACTTTATTTCCTGCTTTACCCTTGTATCGGTTGTAAGTGAATTGGAAAAAGGTCTAACATTGCCCAATGTTGAAAAAGTGACTTTTTCCTCTAGGTTGAAGGATGGAATCTGAATGGCTATGATGTATACACATTCCCAAGAGTCATCAAATGCAGGTAAGCCTTTCCAGCATATAAAAACTTCAGTTTCTGAGGCAGCAGTAGTCGCGCACGCTCCTCGCACTTCTAATAACTAAACAATAAACTCCAAAACAGCAGTGAGGATGGATGGAACAGAAAGATGACCTGGAAAAAACCCAATGGCTTACTTCAGCTAGGATACTTGGAAGATGTTGTGGATTCTAGAAGTGGCTGGAAGAATGAGGGCATAAGCGACCTTTCCAACTTTTTTCTCAATTAAAAATGAGCCATAATACCTTAGAGCAAGCTTCTTATTTCTCCAACTGCATAGGGTTGTTTGTTTATATGGTTGGAGCTTGACATGAACATGTTCACCCGCCTCAAAGAAAACTGCCCCTCTCTTTTTATTAGCATATTGCTGCATTTTCTGCTGGGCGTGCTGCAAAAGGATTCATAACTCAGCAAGAAGGGCATCCCGATTTGTCAGGTAACTGTCTACTTCCTTATTAGCCGCAAAATCCCATTAACAACATGCCAATGGTAGAGGACTACCTCAGATTGATTATCGGTTTTGGGGTGAAAGTCTGTACCACGTTTAAGCACAGATCCTTGCAAAAAGAAAAATTCTTGCCAAAATGAGACCATAAATACTTTATCCCAGTTTGAAATTATGCACCTTGGAATACCAAGTAAGCGGACCACCTCCTTAATGAACAAAAGAGCTGCGGGGTGAGAAGTGGAAAGCTGCTTGACACCTATGAAGTGGCCATATTTGGACAAACTTTAACTGCCACCAACATTGAATTAAACCCATGAGATTTTGAGACTCCTAATGAAATCCATAGTAATGTCATCCTATACTTGCTCACGGATGAGAAGAAGTTGTAGGAGTCATGTGGGGGCAATAACTTCAGGCTTACAACATTGCCGGACATCACAAGCCATCACATAGTCTCGGACATTCTTCTTAATCCCTTTCGAATAAATTCAGCAGCAAAACAAGCATAAGACGTATGGCAGCATGTCACCCAACTAATATGAAATAGTAGGAAGCCCATTTCCTCCAAAATCCTTGGTGGGCACTAGCAACAAGCCCATTTCGGAAATTATACAGGAGGATATGAAATTGCAGGAAGCCCCACGGTCTATCACGACTATACCAGTCATGTTGTCAACATGCCCTATTGACCCTATTGACTTATATCCAAAGTGCAAGGGTAAGCAAGGAAATAAGGCGTCATGTGGCACTTGTTAGTTATTTTGTTTGGGAGCACTTTTTATAGTTATTCTGAGGAATGTCAGAATCAACCTTTTGCAATTCAATTTGGACAACCCCTAATTTGTCCTCCAGCTCCTCCACTCTTGTCTCCATCATCTTGCCTAGAACTTCACTATGGGTTTCCAATCATAGATCAAGGAACCCAAAAATTAGTCTCCCTCTAATACAAAATGACAGAATTCATCCCTTGAACCTGGAACAAATCTCAACATCCAAGCACCAAAAACACAAAAAAATAAGATTCTTGAAATGAAGAATAACTATGTGAATTCACTACTGATGGATAAAATAATAATTTGACAGTGATTCAATAAAGAGATATTCGAGAGTCTCTTCACTCTCTTACCCTTGCATCAATTGTAAATTAATTGGATAGGTGTGGCAATGTCCTTTAAGACTGCATCTACCAATCTTGTTACACTTACGCTTTACAAATAAGGAAGTGTCTCATGTTTAACAAATGCATATTTTTTACAAATTTGTCTTTGCAAAATAATTAGAACAACAAAATTGTTGCAAAGCATATATTTTACAACAATTATAAAATGCATTCACTCGGTACGTTACCTGACTAGTTGAACCGTAAAAAATCATGATCTCAATCATATAATTATGATTATCATAAAAATCTAAAAGTTGATGCTCGGATTATTTTCACAGTACCTGCAAAATGATGCTGCTGCTAAGCGACTGCATGAAGCTACACTCTGCCTTGTTGGTGTGACTCCCATATTGTAACTATGACAAAAAAAAATAAGTCAAAAAATATGTTGTGCAATAAAACAAGTCTATTTAATTCATGGAAAATTGCATACAGCTTCTCCAGAACACAATTAGTCATCTCAATGCGCTCTGGATCATTTTTGTCCAGCTCCTTCTCAAGTGTGCTAATGAGTTTCTGTACGCTTCCACATAACTTTGTGTATCTAACATCTCAAAAAAGAAAGTTGTAACTTATGCAAAGCTACAAAAAAATAAATAAACATCCAGAGACAGAAAATGAGAATGCATATACTTCTTATAATCATCACGGTCCACGATATGATATCGATGCATGATACGGGTTTCTCGGTGATTTTTCTCTCTTTTCCATTCCAAAAAATTGACCTTCTTTAATAGCTTCTTCTCATGATGCTTCAGCTTTCTCATTCTATATATCTATTACAATAATCTGTATTGGATACAGAAACTAATCAAAATTAAATTTACCTAAATAAAAAGTTTCTTTAAATTAAAAGGTGAGTAGTTGTTTCAATGTGGGACCGGTACTTAAAATTAGCTTGTATTATATAATAATTTATCTAAATTTAAATATTCACTAATATCCCAGCTCATTTAATTTAAAAAGATCCTACTACAATTTCTAATAAAAAGAACAGTGAAACAAAGAATTATAAGAAAAAAAAAAGTACTAAAACATGAAAAAATATGTAATGTTAGGTAAACAATAAACATGATGATAACTGAAGAATTTCAAAAAAAGATATCCAAAAAATATCATAGGTATGATCATATTTATTTAAGACACAAGATATACGGAGGCACAAAATCATTTTGGAACCTTAAGATGCAGGTACAATTAAATTAAGACTTTTTTTGTGAGACACATTCTACCTAATATACATATAAATTACATAGTTTACTAAATATTATTTATAATTTTTATCTAATAATAAAATATAATCAAGTAAATAATATCAAACATAAAAATCAAAAAGTATTAATATTTCACATCATCACAAACATTCAAAATTCTAAACGAAAATAATATAAATTTTTAAAAATCAAACATACATAAATTTTAAAAATCAAACTTCGAATATATTTAATCAAATATAAAAATGATATATTATTAATACTTCCTATTATAACAAGAATTTTATGTCATGCTAATCCGGCGACAATTATGCCTCATGCCGAGTCAGACACAACCCACATGTCTAGTCCATTAGCATGGTCCACATGCATAGTGACTAATGATTGAGCACGAGTCATGAGTCATATACTCAAGACCAAGATTTTTTAAAAAAACAACTACATCAAACCATAGGCCTCAGCAATCAACTGCACAAAGCCCATTACAATAGGCACCAACATGAAAAGCAACATATCACATGTCACTTTCAATGTCGCTAAAAAAAATTAATGCATATCAATCTATAGTCATCAGATTTCATTCTCATGGCTGCAAGAAGAAATCCAAAAGTTATTACTTTTATGCCCATTTATAATTAAAAATATATAAAAAACATAAAAAATATATTTTATAATATTAAAAAAAATTTATAAATAGAAAATAAAAAATTCTTAAATTTTATTCTCTCCTCTTCGTTTCCTAACATCTTTCGCTCTTCACTCTACTCTCCTATTTTGAATTCTGTGATATGATACTTTGTACAGTGCTCAATTTCATTATTGTCTATTAGTATTAGTCTATCAAGTTTTAAAAAAGAGAAGAGGTGAAAAATAAACTACAACTACATACTACTACTCAAATAAATTTACTGAATAAAAAACATATTTTTTTTATTTATTAGTTCGTGATATTTATTAGATTTTTATAAATAGAAATATAAATAAAATTATAATAAATAGTGATTTTAATAATAATAAATCTAATGTAAATATAAATAATAATGATAAATCGACCAAAAAATTTAAGGCCAAAACTAAATTTTCTCCTATGATTTCAACTCATTTGCCAAAAAAAATTAAATATAACTTTAATGATATATATTCAATATAGTATAATAAAAAAAATTATAGATATTTAGACGAAAAATCAGCATAATATATATTATAAAAACAAAAAATTTGGGTTCCAAGATCAATGTTGAGGAGGTGAATGTTACTAACAAAATGTGATCATAAAGTATCTCTAATGGTGATTAATAATGCAGGGGGAAATGGTTGTAGTGACAGTGACTTAAAGAGATCAAAACAAAAAATATGATTTGTTTCTTTATTTTTAATATGAAAATAATTATTTAAAATATAAAAAAAAATATTTAAATCACCAACAATAATCTTAATAAGAAATAAACTAAGGAGATATTTGATATTTTATTTTGTAGATGATTATATGAAGCCGCAATTTCATTTAATATGATGAATTATATTAATTTTAAATCAATGCTCGATATAATTAAGCATTATAATTCGAGATATAAATGATCAAGTTTTCAATAAGTAGAAGCTATTAATCTAAAAAATGATTTACAAAAGATTTAAATAAAAATTATTTCAAAGAATAAAATAAAATAAATGTTCAATTATATTGGATGGATGGACAAATATGAATGAAATGATATTAGTGAATTTTATGATGGATTCTTTAAAATTAATCATATTCATAAAATTCATTAATATTTTTTTTATTACCAAGATAAAAGATAAATTAATTAACTTGATAGTTGAGAGTAAGAATTTGATGAAAAAAATATTTTTAAAGTTATAATAGATAATGCATCAAATTATGTGATATAAGATATTTATAATTTAATTTAAAATTTTTAATTTTTTATATTAGTGATTATTAATGTTAACTAATTTATGATATAATTAACTTTAACTTATACATGAAGTATGTTGAAATTAAAAATATCACATTTATATTGGATATCATGTACTGTACATTGTAATAACTTATTATTAGAAGTTATTAGAAAATTATCACATATTTATAAAGATAATAGAAATAATTATATCTATACATGATTATATTTATAATAGAATGAGATTACTCACCATGATTAGATAATTTACTGATTAAAGGGTGTTTCTAAGGTATGCAAAGACTTTATTTCTAATGACCTTTATCTTATATCATATCAATAAACAAACAAATTACTTTAAGAAAATATTATTAGTTTAAATTGGACAAAAAATAAATGGGTAAGAGTCTAAAAAGGAAAAATATATATTCAATATAATTTATGTATTACTTTTGAAAAATTATAGTATTTTTTTCGAAGTTGTTGAGTCATCTTTTATGTGTTCTTTGCTTGGTGGATGATCAAAATAGATCTCATATGATCTATATTTATGTGGCCATAAAATAACAAAGTAAATGATAGTCAAAAAATTTAATAGGAGTAAAGAGAAATATACAAAAATTATGAAAATCATTAATAAGAGTGAAAGGTTCAGCATTATCACCCTTTGCATTTAGTTGAGTACTTTTTGAGTAAAATGTGTTATTATGATATAAAATGATTAGGAGTGGATTTAGATCTAATTTTTTTGAAAATTTATGTTAATGCATAGTAAGATTGGCAAAAGACCAGAATTAACAAGATACAATTATATCACAAACATACTTGTACATGCATGCTAAATTTTTTTATGATAATAAATTTGTCATTAGAATAAGAAAGACTAGATATATATGTTAGTTATTCAGTTTAATTGTTTAGTGGATTTAAATTATAATATATTTTAAATTAAAATATGTAAAATGTATATTGCTAATTTATTTATATTAATTATAATTGAATAATGAGATAAGTTTGGATTTAATATTAAGAATTTGCAAAAGTTTGTATTGTGTGTTTTCAACCTAACATGTAATATACTCGATTGTAAAAGAAATTAGAGTATTTTTGAGAATATAAATTACTAGAATGATTATATATAATTGAATTTATTATAACCATATTATTTAATATAATATATGCTAGAGGTGTCAAATAGATCGTGCCGGGTCGGCTCGATATGGTTTTAAGCTGCCCAACCTAGCTATCGTGTTGGGCCAGGCACGACACGTATAATGTATCGTGTCGTGCCTGGCCCGCCACGGTTTTGTAGAGGTCAAGTCTGGCACAGGCCCGCGGCACCAAATCCGTTGGGTTTGGCCTGGTTTGGCTTGGCTCGGGTTGGGCTAAAACCTTAATTTAAAATAAATTAGGGTTTTGGCGGTGTACCGCCATGCATCTTCGCCCTTTCGGAACTCGGCGAGCCTCGCCCGTCGAGCATCAGCTCGTTGTGACCATGCTCGGTGTGTGGTCACGCGTAACGTGTCACGCGTACCATGCCACGCGTGCACTGCCGTGCCAGGTACGTCATGCGGGCCGAAAACTTCGGCCCGGCACAACACTACTCGTGCAGTAGGTGCACCTGGCACTAGCCCGGGCACGGCACTGTAGCGTGCCGTGATGGGCCATGCATGGCTGAACTGTGCCATGCCTGATGTCAGGCTGGGCTGGCCCAGCCTGTTTGACACCTCTAATATATGCTCGTGTATTTTTTTTAGGTTCATAATAAGAGAATAAATAAGTAGGAATATTAATGCTTGAATATTTTGTTGTATATTAAGTATAATTGGATATTGATGAAAAGATACAAATTATTATATCATTGATCATATTTTCTTGAATGATATAGATATTAGTATGAAATGATCGATGTGGAGAATAGAAGATGAATGTGTTGCAAAAGATAATTTAGTATTTGAAGATGATGATTTAGCAAGAGGTGATATTACAAGAACAGATAAAATTGTTGTAGATGTGTTAAACATGCCATGTCGTGCCGTGTCAACATGACTCATTTTGTTGTAGCCCAGTCAGGCAAGCATGCTGTGCCATACACGACACAACATACTATCCAAAATAGTGAGCCCAGCATGACCTATTTGGTCCACAATTTGGAACTGCCATGTTACACCGTGACAACTCGATTATGGGTGGTGCCAAGTTGTGGCAGTTATGGATTGTCTGAATGTGGCAAGTTAGAATTTTTAAAAATTTTAATTATTAATTTATTAAAAATATTTTATTATATATTAAAATAATATAATTATAAAATACATTACATATTTATACTAAATTAGAAAGTAAAACAAATTAAAATCAAATTAATAATTAAAAAAATTGATTGATATTCGGTCATCTCAACTAAAAAATGAAAACATTTTATGAAAAAAATAATTTATAATATGATATTCAATATAAGATAAAAACATGAGTAACAATCCTAAAACAATCAAAATATCAAATGAAAAAAAAAACAATTCAAATTGCATGAGTTTTTAATTCATGTTTGTAGTATGACAATACAAATGCAGATCATCATCATCATATATATGTCTGAAGTTAGCATTAGTGGTGGTCTCGATATCCTTGATCTCGATGTCCCATGAGTCATATCAATTAGTAATTCTTTTGCTTTATCTTTAATGATTAGCCTTGAATATTTTTAGTTTTTCAAGCATGCAAGTATCTTTATGAGATTTGGTTGCAATTTGGATCTCTTATTTAAAATAACATTAGCTGCCATAAAAAAATAAACTAAAATACAATGTTAAATACTATAGGGATCAGTAGATCATGTATTGTGCTAATATAGATAACACAAGATATGTGGATTCATATGATTTTTATTAACTTAAAATATTCAAATTTTTATTATTATTATGTGATAGGATAAAAAAGTAATCGATATCTAAATATTATAATAACTCGCTCCTATTCGATATACTATTTTCTCATTTATTCCTAGCTAACTAAATAAAAAAATCTTTGTTTCAGATTATGATATTTATATTCATATTCAGAGCTTCGTTACAACTATCATATCTAGTATTATAACATGTCAATATGTTAGTTACTTCTTTATTAATAAAACTTTCCGATTCATCTATTTTGTTTATATAAGTGGATATATCTTAATATATTGTATATTTCTTCCACATTAATCCAATGATTCATAAGGCAACTAAGTAATATAAACTTAGAATGAAGCACCAGTATTTTAAATATTTAGTTTTCATCTCAATAACTATGCCACTAAATACATGATGTTCTCTATATTTGTTATATATATTCCTAATATCACTTGTATATCTAAGTACAATGCAAATGGTTGGAGAATGCACTTATAAATACATATTTGTCATATTATAAAAAATATTAATATTGCAGTCTAATTTATTAATAATAAGTTCGTTATCTTTACTGTTGATGTAGTTAAATATTATTTTTTTGATAGCTAACACATGGCTCTAACATAAAATAGGTATAGTTTCAATGATATCTCATATCTGTTTGAAATCTTTTAAAGCCCCGCTTATAAATAGAAACTACTAAATTTTTATTATCTACTAGGCACCTCAAGATTTTTAATAAATTTCTGATTTTTTCTAAAGTAAGAGAAGTAATTTTTATTCTCATATGTACTATTAAGTTTATTACATAATACTTATACTTAATGTAAACAATTTTACTTAATGATCAATCTCTAATGGTCAAATAAACATATTAATATATATTTTGTTATTAGAAGTGTTTTCGAATATAATATTAACTATTTTATTCTGAATATCATGTTCCCTAAAATGTCTCATCGTATATTCATATACGATAGTGCTATCTTGAAGATTTAGAATTTTGGAAAATTTAAAATTTTTTTATTAAGTTTTTATTTTAAATCTATATAGTAGATGATGAGACATGCAAATGATACAACATCACCACAAGTCTAGATATTTGACGTTACGAATATTTTTTTAATATATTTTTAAAATTGATTAATTATTAATTATTTTTTAATTTATAATATTTTATTATATTATTTTTGCTTGTGAATTTATGAATCGTACGATAGCTAGGCTAAAAATAGGTCTTCATAATATTGACCATCTTAAAATTCTCTAAAATATAATCTGAAGATTACTGATCATAATTAGTTTGATTATATCTTTTCTCCCAAAGTTATTGAGTATATGAAGAGGGTTAATGAAATAAAACTTGATCCAACTTCTAAGATAACACTACTCAGTTGGATTTACTTAGAATTTACTATATCATATTTTTTTGGTGTAATGATTAATATACCTATTAAAGATATATTAATAGATATATCTTTATTGGTTATTGGTTATTGGTTGCCTATACCCATTTAGGTGTCAAATAGGATGGACCGCTCGATCACGAACCATGGCATGGCACAATTCTGTCGTGCATAGCCCAGGACAAAATAGTCCAGAACCATGCCTAGTCCTATGTCATGCCACCCCATGGCATGGCTCGCGTCATGCTGACCAGTGCAAGCCATGCCTCATTCTGGCCTGTGCAAGTCATGCTTCATGTTGGCCGATGCAAACCATGTCTCATGCTACCATGCCTCATGCTGGCCGGTGCAAGCCATGCCTCATGCTGGCCGGTGCAAGCCATGCCTCATGCTGGCCGATGCAAGCCATGCCTCATGCTGGCCAATGCAAGCCATGCCTCATGCTGGCCGGTGCAAGCCATGCCTCCTGTTGGGTCAGGCACAACCAGCATGCCTAGCCTAGTGGCACAATCTACTGGCCCGAAAACCCAAGATCAACTATGGTCAGGTCATGGGTAACAGATCAAGTGTCGTCGAGTGACCCCCCAATGGAGCAAGTTTTTTAAAAAAAAATGCATCCATGTGACCGATTACAATAACGTAATAGACGATTCATGGTGATTTAGGTGTACTTTTCAATCTATACAAGTACAACACTATAAGGTGGACTCTCGACTCTAGAGATTAAAATTTACAAAGAAACAGACTACGAGTACGGAATTAATTTTAAAATTTTTTTATTATAGTGATACTTAAGAATTTTATAATTTTTTTATAACTTTCATAATTTATTTAAATAATATAAATAAATAAAAAATATTATATAATAAATTTAATGAAAATGAATATCATATGAATATAGGCCTAGGCTTAGATAACAATGAAAACTCTACTAAAACATCCGAGACAAACTATTTTTCTCTAATAGTCTCGACACAAACTCATATGTTACCTAAAAAACAAAAAGTTTGACGAACATCAGTAGTTTAGATACACTTTAAAATAATTAAAATTAAAAATTCTAAGAATATCAATAAAGAATCAACACAATATATATATATATTATAAAAATATATATAAATATAAAAATATATGTGAGACTAAACACATAAAAAGGCATGTCAATCAATACACCTAAAAAGAAATGTCAATCAATACACCTAAAAAGAAATGTCAATCAATACACCTAAAAAGAAATATCAATCAATACACCTAAAAAGAAATGTCAATCAATACACCTAAAAGGACATGTGAATCAATACACCTAAAAAGAAATGTCAATCAATACACCTAAAAGGACATGTGAATCAATACACCTAAAAAGACATGTCAATCAATATATCTAAAAAACATGTCAATCAATACACCTAAAAAAAATATCAATCAATACACCTAAAAAGACATGTCAATCAATATATCTAAAAAGACATTCAATCAATATGCCTAAAAAAACATATCAATCAATGCACAAATAAAATATGATACATTAAATCAAAGACAAACCCAACTTAGCAGTGAAGTTTTTCAAGCTGAATCTAGTTCATTTTCGTTGACTCTCTTCATATATAATAATGATGTTGAGAGAAAAGACATAATCAAATTGATTACTATCAAAATCTCTTAATTAGATTGTTAGATAATTCTTGAATAGTTAGTATTATACAGACTTACTTCCGTCTAACTTATCATAGGATTTCTACTTTTACATATAAGAATGATAAAATACATAGACTAGTCACAATGATATATTATTTGTGATATATATAATTTATTTTTTGATAATCTATTTATATAACCAAATATTTCTGTTTTAATATTTCATGTAAATGTAGAAAATAAATTATTAAGAGGTTGAGAATGCAACAGTAGGATAATAACGGAGGTCCCAAAATTTTTGAAGCAGAGCTTAACCCGTCCGATGATCCGACCCACTCCAGTTAATTGAACCGAGAATATTTTTATTATAAGTATTTTTTGTATTTTATTTTTTGGGTTGCTGTTTTTCGAATCTGGAACTGTTCATCATCTTCTCTCTCTCTCTGCATGATATATCATGATTGTCTTTGTGCTGCACATACTGTAAGATAATTTTTGTTTTATCTGTAATGCATAAGCATTTTCTGGTGGATGTAACTAGTCGTACTGAGCGAGTAATAAGTCACGTTATTTCTGATTTTTTATTTTCTCATTTTTTGATTCAATCGTAGTTGGATTGTGGATTGAATATATATTATTTATTATTCTGTTATTTTTGTTGTCTTTTGTATTTTAAAATCATAATTGTGGGAGCACAATTTCCCAAAAATTTGTGTCTCACCGCCAACTACATTGACTCTAAATGTAAACATAATGAAGATGGAGAATCATCATAATAATTCTACCATATATGAGTGTATGATACGAATCTTTTAGAAATATAATATTCAAAATAAAATATTTAATATAACTTTCGATAATATTTCTAATAAATAAATAACTATTAGTATATTTATTAACTCTATTAGAGATTACCTGTTAGGTGAGATATTTCATATTATGTATGTATATCATGTGATTAACCTGACAATACAAATAGGAATTAAAATTATTTTTTCCACGATAGAAAAAATAATAAATTCACTAAAATATCTTAGGACATCTAGTAATTAATAAAAGTTTAGTAGCCTATGTCTATCTGTAGGACTTGAAAAGAAAAAAAATTTCAAACAAATATGAGACACCATTAAAATTATACTTATCTAATATTAAAGTCATATATTAGCTACCAACATGTGATATCTGACTACGTCAATTATAAATGTGATAAGTTTATTATTAATGATAAAGACTATGATGCAAAAATTTCATTTATGAAATTACTAAAAATTTTCTATTACACAACAAACATGTATTTATCTGAGTATACTCTCATGACTTGCATTAAATTTAAATACATTTGTAATATTAGTAGCATCTTTAATAAATATAGAGGTTATCATATATTTAGTATCATGATTATTGAGATAGAAACTATATATTTAAAATAATAATATTTCATTCTAACTCTATATTAATTAGCTACCTATATTGAACCTAAGATTAAGGTAAAATGAATAAAAAATATTTTTAAATATATATTTACGTGTATGAACAAGTTATAGCAACTTGAATAATGTATTCACGAAAAAGTAACTTACATTTATATTATAATACTTGGTATAATAGTTACAGTTATACTTCAAGTAAGATCATAAATATTATATTCAAAAATAATAACTTCTCCATTCAATTAGCCATGAGCAGACAACGAGATAATTTATCAAATAAGAATGAGCTATCTCAATATTTAAATATAGAATACTATTAAATCTTATCATATGATAATAATAATAACTTATATTTTGCTATAGTTAAAATCATATGAAATCACCTATTATGTATTGTCTAAGATGACATGTAATCTACAGATCCCTCTAACATCTAGCATACCATTAGAATTTACTTTTTTTATAGTAGTCAATATTGTTTCATATAGGAGATCAAAATTATAACTAAATATTATAAAGATAATTACATGCATGAAGAATTATGAGAATTCAAAATTAAACATTTAAAATAAAATACAAGAGATAGTGACAGATAATAATTCATGATATATGGAGATCGATGATATTTAGGACATTAGAAATATCTTCAAACACATTCATTATGATAACGATAAGATTTACATCTCCATCCACAATATCATCCCCCAGGCACTAATTGATCATTGATGATTCTTAATTCATATCATACTTTTAGTATGCTATAGTATTATTGCTTGTTTTTTTTTATCATTCTATTAGATTGGATTGTACTTTGTAGTTTTTCTCATTTTTACTTTTAGTTTTTTTTATTTGAATTATGTATTAAACTTTTAATATAAATAAAAATAATTAATCAACAATCATATTAGGTCTTACACTGTTACTCTTAGAATTTTAGATTATGACCAAAAAAAGACAAATTTGTGCTACCCGAACCATCTTAATCTAGCTTGAACCAGCAGGCCCGCAATAGAAACAGCATGGCCCTGCATTCTGCAATCCAACCATATCAATCCCAACCAAAACACTAGTTCTTGTGTCGTGTTTAGACATGTCTGGCACGACACGATGACAAGGTCATGCCACACTCAAATGGGTAATGTCAGCATGGCATGGCCCATTTGATACCTCTAGCCTAGCTAGCCAAATCAGATAGCTTGGTCTTGACCCAGGCTAGCCTGGACTGAACTGGGTTAGCTTGGTCAGGCATGACCCACTTTGGCATAACCCAGCACAACCCACCCAAAAGCTATGTCGGCTGCTCATTTTAAACTGTGTCGGCAAAACACAACACATCATAAATATCATATCGTGCCTGACACGAGCATGGCTGGGCGAAATTAAAGTATCATTTTTCAATGCAGCCAACAAATGGTTACGAGGAATTGACATGCAAATCAAAGTATGCATTCGCATAGCTGGGCGAAATTATGTGTTTGTTTGTATGTTGAATGCACAAGAACAACCAAAATATGACTTACAAGCACCAAATTAAGCGTATCAATAATGCATTAACAACGACACACACACTCACGCCCAAGCAAACATACCACTGTCCAGACCTTGCTTGCTTGATAAATGATTCCCAGAAAATTGAACACGCTCACCGAAAACACATAAATACAACTCCCCTGCCGTGACAATATCCTAATTTTTCATAATACACCGAATTGAACCTAAAATTAAATTCTCTACAAGTAATCGAAAATGCACCACGATTGCTTACGAGAAAATACCCCTACCAGTTTGTTACTAACGCTTTTAGTTTGTTCGAGTCCCTGATGGAGTCTGTTTCTTACCTCTAGAGTTAGCAATTAATTATTTATCAATATTCTTCCATATGAGTTAGCAATTAATTATTTATCAAACTTATTCCTCAAAATTAACAATTAATTAGAACTTTGTACGGATATATGATATTTGAAAATAAAAAAGATAAAACCAGTTTATTAAAAATATATTGACCAAAGTAGTATACAATGGCAAAAACGAGGACGATGGCATTTGAATTAAATCAAATGTTATCGTCCACAACAATAGTATTTGGCTGAATTAAATTTGTATGCTAAGGTTTTTATTTTCTCATTTTTCTTTTAGCATAGTCAAGAAGGCAACAATAGGGATACTAAGAGTTAAAGGCGTTTTTTTTATTCTATTAACGATTACCCAAAATGATATTATATTAGCTAGACATGTGAAGAGATTCTTGAAAAAATATGTTTACTTTTTAAGAAGTTTTCTCCTTTATAAAGATCGGTTATGTTTATGATGTTTGATTTTGTACTTTTTTTTATTATTTTGTATTTATGTTTCCTAGTGTGGCTAATTTTAACAAACAAAAAATATATATAAATATTTAATTGAAAAAAAATTATAAAAAAAATATTTATGTTTTAGGTATGAAAGTAATTAAATACTATTTTAATAAATTATAAATGTTACCATACTTAGACAATTAGTTTTTAGGAAAATGTACGGAATCATGTATTTTACCTTATTTACAACAAATATTCTCAAATTAATAGATTAAAATACAAGTACAGGGAAATAAAAAAAATAAATAGAATGGTCATTACCACTATTAAGATATGGTCATAAAATTTTAAAAGTTATTGGCTTTTTGGAGTAGTATGCCAAATGGAGATGATGGATATAATACAGATGAAGAAGATAATGATAAGTATGATGAAGATGTTAATGATAAATGTGATGAAGATGTTGACGTTGATGGACATGCATCCTTCTTTCGAACTTTTAACCTACTTTTGGAGAATAAACAAGGGTTGTATGTCTCAGCACAAGTACCCTATTGTGACGTAATAAATCACTTAGATAATAAGACATTGGATTAGTCATCTCCTATTAATTATTATTTACCACCAATACCTCAATTTCAATATGTTGAAAACCTAGATAATGTTGTTACAAGATGTTGGACTCCCTGGGTGCAGCGTACTACTGGCTATTCGAGCGGATAATTTGTTATTGGCCAAGTTTTTAATTTGAAATCTGATTTGCAAGAGGCTACAAAGATTTACTCAATTACAGCACACCAAGAATATATCATTGCTACATCCTCAAAAAATTTGCTCGTTTTAAGATGTAAGAAGGTCAGAAAATGTCACTGTCAATGGAAACTTCGTGCAATGGTTGTGAAAGATACTTATTTGTTATCAACAAAAATACTGGGCAACATACTTGTGTAAATCCTTGTTTGAACTTGGACGATCACCAACTAGACTTGAAATTGATTGCTAGCCATATAAAGGCATTAATTAAGGTATAATTCACATTGTCTATGGCGGTTATTCAAGCAAGTGTAATAGAGAAGTAGGGACATCAAATATCATACAAAAGTATGTTGGATGGAAAGCATAAAGCAATTAGATAGTTATTTAGTGATTTATTTAATTCATAACTGAGTTGTAATATTTGTTCTTGGTCATAGAGCAAGCAAATCCTATATGTATGGTTATTTGGAAAAGACGTCAAATTAATATGCCAAACACTGAGATATTCCCATGCGTATTCTAGTCATTCAAGATATCTATTGAAGAGTTCGAACATTGTCACCGTATTTTGGTGGCCTAGCCGAACCATTGTGCCATGCCAGGCATGAACCTGTAAGGCAGGGCATGACATGACTTGTATTATGTCGGCCCATCATGGCTTAATCGGCATGAGTCCAGGTATAATTGGGTCAGGTCTTGCTAGGCTATGCCATGTCAGGCTGTGCCCGGTTATGGGTTGCGCATGAAGCCTAGACGTGTCAAATAGGCCAGGCAGCCTAGGCATGCCCAGGGGTCCAACCCAATTCAGTCGTGCCTAACTCATCATGGCATAGTTTGGAACCATGGCTCAGGTCAGGCCGGGCCACCACTTGGCATGGTTCATGCCAACTAGGCCAGCATGAGTCATGCCTCGTGTCATGCTAAGCATGGCCTGTGTGTCTGGCTTGATGACAAGGTAGACCGGCCCAGAGACCCATAGTTGGATTATTTAAAAATAAAGCTAGAAAAACTAGGTGTGACCCATCCCAACCGGGCAAGTCCAGGCATGACCTATCTTGAACCAAGTATGAGCCAGGCTGGTGGTTCTCAAGTCATGTCATGCTTGGCATGACATTATGATCTTATTAGGCCACCAAAAAAAGGGTCGTTTTATGAATAATGACAAAATAAAATAAAATGATTACCAAAAATATCACTAATAAAAAATAACAAAAAAAAATTATCATCCAAAATAAAATAACATAATGTAACAATCATTAAGGTCAATCCCAATGCTGATTAGCGTTAGTATGAAAATGATTATCATTACCATGTAAGTATCTGGTAATATCACTAGCGGTGGGTTCAACATCCTCAATGTCTCCTGCGTCATCATCTGTCAGCAACCCCTACACTCTTGTTCTAGCTAAATCCTAGATGCTCAACCTTGAATATTATCATTCTTTCATGAATGCAAGTACTTCAATGGTATTTAGTCATACTCTCGATCACCTATTTGAAATGAAATTGACTGTAATAGAAAAAGTAGACTCCACTATTATGCTCAACACTAAAGGATCCAGTAGATCACATGTCATATTAGACAATATATAGGTGAAGTCATATGATTTCTATTATTATAAAATATCAAAGTTCTTATTATCAATATATGATATGATTGAGTATTAATATGGTGTTTATGTCCATACTCAGAGCCTAGCTACAACTACTACCATACCAAATGTCATAGTACATAAATAACTCAGCCAATTTTTTGTGTATTAACCTTTTAGGTTGGTATCCCTAGTTCATGCATGTGGGTATGTATGTCAAAATATTCTCTACCCCTTCCACCTTAACCCTAGGATCCATGCAGGCATCTAGGCAATAAAGTGATGGAATGATAGATCAGTACTTTAAATACTTGGTTTCCATCTCAAAAGATATAGTACTAATTGTAGGATCATCTCTAAATTTGTTAAATATGATACTAATATTGCATAAGTGCAATGTAAGTGGTGGGCGTATACACAGATGAACACATGTTCATCATGTCATAAAAATCTTTATAAGTTATAAAAGAAATTCCTATATCCTAGTTAGTGTTATCAATGATAAGTTCATCACTCTTAATATTGATGTAGTCGAATATTATGTGTTCTATCCAACCTATGACTCAAACATAAGGTAGGTATAATTCCAATGATGTCACACATCCATTAGGAATTTATTATTCTTTAGACCCATAAACAAACAAAAACTACCAAACTCTTGTTGTATGCTAGGTATCTGAATATGTTTTATGAAATTACATATTTTTTCTAATGTGAGGGAAATAACCTTCATCTTCATTTATACTATTAGGTTAATAATGTGATACATGCATCTAACATAAAAAATCCCACCTAATGATATGTCTATAATGATCCTAATAAATATATTAATAGCTACTTCATTATTAGATGCGTTATCAAATATGATACTAAATATTTTATTTTAAATATGATAATTTCTAAAGATTCTCATCAACCACTCATATATGATAGGACTATCATGAGGATGAAGAATCTCTAAAAACCCTAAAATATTTTTATTAAGTTTCCATTTAAATTTTTACATAGTGGGCGATGAGATATGCAAAAGATTCATCATCGCAACTAGTCTAGATATCAGAAGTCACGGACACCACACCACTATATGGCCTAAATTCATTAATTATTAATTATTTTTCTAACTTGTAATTTTAGTCATCCCTACATGTGGACCTGAAAATCCTATGATTAACAAGCTAAAAGTAGGTCTACATAATACTTACAATCATAGGATTCTCCGAATATATAATTAGAAGACTCGTGATGGTAATTAATTTAGTCATGCATTCTCTTCCTAAGTCATTGTGATATATGAAAGTGGTCAAAGAAGCTGAATTAGATCTAGCTTCAAAGATCCCACCACTCATGCTTAGTTGAGTTTGCCTAGGAACTAATGCATCATATTTTTTGGTGTATTGATTGACATGCCGCTTTTGGTGCCCAATCCCACATACATTCCTACATGTGTATTTTTTTATAATACTTATTTTATGCTGATTCTTCATTGATATCACTAGTTTTTTTTATTTTTTATTACGTTAAAGTGATTCTAGACTATAGATATTTTTCTTTTTTTTTATTTTTTAGGCATTTGAGTTTGAGTTGAGACCATGAGATAAAACATGATTTTTGCCTCAGATATTTTCGAATGATTATCATTATTATCTATGTCTAAATCTAAGTTAATCTCATATTCTCATTTTTATTATTTTCACAATTAGCTATTTTTTTAATTATTTTATTGTTTCTAACTTTATTTTAAAATATAACAAAAATAAATTTACCCAAATAATATTCTAAAATCTAAATTGGAGATGTGACAGATAAAGCCATAACCCATAGTCACACCTCAGTCCCTGCTCCCATAGCAATAAGAAACAACAAAAAAAGGTTCTACTAGAACTCTAGAAGTTACAATATAGAAATGCGTTATGAGGGTAGTGATTATTAAAGAGCAGTGATTATTAAAGAGCTAAGAAGAATAAGAGATGAATATTAAAGAGTAAGAGTAGAGAGTTAAGAGTTGATACAGAAAAAAGAATGAAAAACTTTAAACTCTTAATCTATATTTATAGATTTGAAAAAAAAAATTATTTTTTTTTAATTTTAAGTGAGCAGAAACCCGAAAACTATTAGATTCCTTCCCTAGTCATTGGCTTTCAATCAAACAGTCAAAATGCATTTTGAAAATATAAAAAAAAAATTCAAATTGTTATTATTAGGGTTTAAAAAGTGAGTCGGGTTCAAGACTTCAAGTTCGGGCATTTGAGTAATCAGCTCTTAGGTATCGAAAAGTGAGGTGCATGTGCAGTTGCAATTGAGTAGGTGGTGCGAGTAGGTAGTTCGCCCATCGACCTAGTCAAGCCCCAAACCAACATGCAATGGGGTTGGGCCAAGCTCATGGTAAGCTTAGTTCAACCCTGTCACGTGGCAGCATCGACTAGGTCTAGCTCTGGTCACCCCAAACCAAACGCGATGATATTGGGGTCAGAGTCGGGGATGGGGGATTGTGCTGAATCAATTCTGTCTATCTCGGTTCATTGATAAATATAAATTTTTAAACTTTAAAATAATAATAAACCCACATGGTGGGGCGAGTCGATGTTCATTAATAAAACTGAAACCCACCTCGCTCTACCATAATTCAAAGTTGATCATTATCGTGTGGGTTAGGCACCAAATTTTCTATAACTAGTGACCCATCGAGTTACTCCAAATACGGCATTGGACTGTGTCAATAGGCTAAGCATGTGGGTTGTGCCCAATTCGACACGAGGCACAACAGTCATGCACCCAACACAGTTTGATCCATGCCTCAGGCTAGCCCAACCTAAGTCTAAGCTTGATCCTGGATCATGTCGTGCTAGGTCAGGCACTACTCAGTCGGGTCTTGATTCATGCCAAGCCCAGGCTTCCTAGCCCACTTGACACCTCTACATTCATCCATCTTTGAAATATAGCATATACAACATATAATCCAAATGATATTCTTCTAAAGCAAAATGTTCTATATAGGCAATTAAATATTTTTTTCTTTTGATCTATAGGATCAATCATGATTTAATTATACCCTAAATAACTATCTAAAAAATAATAATAATAATGGAGAGAAAATCTAACCAATATTTGATCTATGAATGAGATAGGATAGGGATCTTTCCTCATCTTTTGTTCAATTTTCAATAATCAATATAGTCTCTATTTGGTTTTTGCTCGTATAGAAATCTCTTCACCATAAACTATTATCTCAACTATTATCCGTCTTTTCTTTGACACAAGAAAAATGAAGATTTGTTACAACTTTGTTACTCCACTTGATTTAATTTATTAGGCAATATCACAAAAGCTCATTAATGAGATTATATTGTCAACTGAGATTAATAAGTGCATGAGTCACACAAGTAGTATAATAGACTTTTATTTAGATATTAATCTCATAGGGATTGTATTGATATTTCAGCTATGCAAAAAGAAGAAACTTATTTTTAGTATAACGAATACTCAGATTGTTAAATTATCTTAGATCTAACATTCATTTATCTAATTTATATGATGCCATTAATTTCTTCAATATATATTATGTTGGCCATAAAATAAAGGTTGAGGTATTATGTAATGACCTCATTCTCTAATATCATATAAGGTGGTTGTCATCGTAGAGCTCTTCCCAATAGTGATTCCCTCGTAGTTGTCCCCTCGGTATGTCACTATTGAGACAATACTTTATCATTGTATGAGAATCATTCACAATCTCATACCTTTTAGGGAACTTCATCAACTACTCATGATAGTTTCTTTGTATGCACACTCTTAATCATTATCCTCCATTATTTTTATGACTAATGATTGATATGATTTATTAGTATTAATACTTTTAGTTTCATAAGAACTACATTAGTAGAATTAACATATACTTCTTTTGATTTTCACAAGCGAAAAACCATATGAGTAAAAGGAACTCATAAAGACTATCACTACCTTGTGAGTAACCACACACTCATATATAACCCAAGGATTAGCTATTATTGTCCTCATTGATAATGATGTGACTTTCACACTAAATGTGAACCCCTTGGAAAAATACTTTATAAAATATTCATCATGACGAGAACTAGCCCCTTTGAGATGTGCACAATGGATTGGGGTCTAAAAGAATTCACACTTTTGGTTTAATAAGCATCATACTCATGATGATTAATATTCCCAAACTTTAGAGTATGATGAATAGGTTGATCTTGTGCATCACAATTTGAAGATCTATCATTATCTTTCTATCATATGCACTATTAAATCTTGTGGCTTATATATCACAACCTACTATAACAAATTCTCTAATGGCATATATAGTGGTTGTCACTATTGAGCCCTTCCCAATGGTGGTCCCATTATAGTTGTCCCCTCAATATGTCACCACTGAAAAAATAATTCATTTTTGCATGAAGATCATACATAATCTCATATCTTTTGGACAACTTCTTCAAGTATACTTGATGGTTACTTTGTATATACACTCTTAGTCACTAGCCTTAATTATCATAAAGACCAATGATTAGCATGATTTATAAGTATTTGTACTTTTGGCTTTGTAAACTCAATACTCACATAATTAACATATACTTTATTCAAGTTTCATTGGTAGGAACCATATGACTAAAAAGAACTCACAAGGATTTTTACCACATTGTGAGTCACAACACACTTGAGCATGTCTCGAGGATTGCTTATCACAATCTCCTTGGTAATGATGTGGCTCATACTATAAAGGTGAACAACTATCCTAATCAAGAACTAGTCCATCTAAAAGGTGTATAATATATTTATATGTAAATGTATTTACACTTTTAAAATTATGAGCATATACTCATGATGATTAATATTTCTAAATTTTGAGATTCAACTTATAGGTTTATCTCATGCATTGTAATTTGAAAGACTATTACCACTTGCCTATAATATGAAATAGTGAGCCTCATGGTTTACTTATAACTTTCCACAATTATAACCTAAACCGTCTATTAGTCCAAACTATAATTCAATTTGTATTTAGTCACCATCAATCAATATCTATACCAAAAAATAAATCAAACCATTAATATATATCAATAATCCAAACCAATTACATCATATAAAAATAATTACACAAACTGTAGATCATCTTAATTTCATACAAATTCCTTAATCTATTTTTAGAGGAGTAGGGTTTGAGAGTCAATGCCCCCCCCCCCCAAATCTAGGGATTTTCATAAGTTAATGCATCTCTTACTTGCTTATGGAATCCTAAAAAGTGCAAAATTCACTCTTATGGTTTGTAGAAAAAAAAAGAAAGATCTCCGAATAATTCTGTAACTTGTACTTTTATGTTTAGGTGGCTCTGTGTTACTCTAAGTAGGAAGTCATGACTTCCATAAAAAACTTATCACTCTAGACTTCTTTTCTATATCTTAAGATCCTGACATGAGAAAATAGTCATGACTTTGTTCAATATATTGATCTTTTTATAATACAAGGTCATATCACTGATAATGACCACGATTTGGGCCTAATCTTTCTATAACACAAAGTCATAGCATCTTGAAATAGTTATGGCTTCATACCTTTATTGTTTATTGTTAATAGATGACAACGACATTGTGAAGTGGTCATAGAGTGAGGATAAATTCTCATATTGTTATATAGTCTTGATATTGTGTAGAGGCCACGACATTGGTCTTTTCTTCTCTCATATAAAAAGTGTTGTGTCATTATTAGGATGTCATGACATTTACACTTAGCTTACCTATACGAGTTAAAACTATACCTTTATTTGAGGATAACAGTTAGGGCCTTGGAAATGACTATACTTGAGTAATGTCTTTTATCATATTTAGTATCCCAAAAATCATGGTTTTGAATATTTATCATAGCTTTGACATGAGTACTTGTGGCTCTATAATTTGATATAGCTCAAAATTGATAACTTTTTAAAACTAATATGCCTTTAATTTGAGACTAATGGTCCATATAAATATAAAATTACAACTTTATGAAATTGGTTGTGCCCTTGAGCACAAGTAGGGTACTTGGTTGTTGTGTCATAAAATTAAAATCACAACTATTAAAATTTCTAAGCTAAGTATGGTTGTGACTCCATGATAATATCATAGCCTTTAAGAATGAGTTGTACAATAAAAAGATTGGGCTAACATTAGAGTGGGATCATGTTATATAAGAATTTCAATTGAACACTCGTGTAGAGTTTCACCCAAGAATAGATACCAAAACTATGAGAGGTTTACATATTTACATCCTCTACTAAATACCTCCAAAAACTCATTAATTTCATGATTCATCAAAATTTTCCATAACACCAAAAATCATAAAATCTATATATTTCAGCCCTATTTTCATGTAAATACTTCATTATCAATCACCAAAATATACAAGAATATTCGATAAATTATACACTAAACACATACTTGTCACCATCTACCATAGTAGACACATGTTTCATATATTATGATAAAAATCATAGATTAGATATTCTACTTAACTCTCACATTACTTAAAGATTAGTTCTTATTCAAAGATTAGTTCTTGTAGAAATTACAAAATAAATTAGTCTTAAATACATTAATAATTTCGGCTTTATAAGTATCATACTCATAATGATTAAAGTATCTCAACTTTTAATTTTTACACATTGGTTTTTCTTTTGCATCAAGATTATATGGGCTATCACTTCCTCGTTACAATATAATATGATTATATTTTATGACTTACTTGTTACCATCTAGCATAGCTTACATAGATAAACTTATATATTCATAAAAACTCTAAGTTTCAATTTTAATTTGTATCCATAACCATTAACATAAAAATAAAAACATAAATATAACCATAAACTCATAAAATCATTAATCAATCACAATACAAGTACATTTACTAATTATAGATCTTAATTTAGTTAGATATTGGGAAGGAAATCACATAATATATAATGAGAGATATCTCATGGATTTGAGGATTTCTAATGAATATCCAAGTAAAATATAAGTATAAAATCATATTCTCAATCAAAAATTAATTATGTTCATCTTGAATTTATCCTAAACATGGGTCAGAACTGCATTTCCTAGGATTCTTGGCATATGTGGTTTAATTTTTTTTCTTTATCTCATGTATATTTTATTATTTCATCTCCACTTTTGCATTTCTTATAAGCATCACTTTTATGTTTCAGGGATCCATGTAATATTTTAAGCTAGAAGTCATTGTATAGGCTTGAGATCATAACTTTATTATCTCTTTGAATATTCTCTATAGCACTAAAGTTGTAGTAAAATAGATATCATGACTCAAGTAACTTTTTTCTAGAGCTTTCTATAATACAAAGTCATGACATTGGAATTGACCATGATTTTGGTATTGGCTTTTTGAGCAATATATCATGATACTAGAATTGGTCATGACTTTGTTCTTGACTGTCTGAGGAAAGTGTAGTGGCACTAGGATTGCACTAATTAAGATAAGTACTCTCTGACACAAAATCATGAAAATGAATAAGGCGGCAACTTTGGTGATTTTTATATGCAGCATAAAGCTATGACATTAAAAAATCCATGACTAGAGTCAATGCTCTTTGGAATGAAAAGTTGTGACAAAAAATAATATTATAACTCAAAATACTTTGTATTTTGGCTATGTATCAAATAAATCATTGTTCTAGATATTGTCATTATTATTTTTACTAGTATGGTACTTGACTACTATGATGAAAAAATAATATCATGGCCATTAAATATTTTAGAGACAATGTGGTCATGTCTATAAAAAAATTTAATAGCAATAATGATTGAGTTGCATAGTAAAATACTTGTCTCAACTTTGTAGAAGTGCCATGACATATTAAAGATCATCAAAACTAGTTTTGTAGGGTTATAACTATAAAAAGATGCTATAACTACTTAATAATAATATGATGGGTAGAGGTGCCAAATGGGTTGGGTGGCCCGGGCATGGTTCATGCCATGTCGGGCCGACATGATCCATGCCTCGTGTCGGGGCAGACACAACCCATGTGCCTGGCCTGACTACATAGTAAACTAGCCCTGTGACCCAGCTAGATTTTTTTAAAATTCATTTGGAAAAACTAAGTATGACCCGGCTTGACTCGACAAGTTCAAGCATGACTCAGCATGAATCAAGTCTGGGTTGGGTTGGTGAGCCATGTTAGGCTAGTGATCTTAAGTCGTGTCATGCCTAGCATGGCAAAGTTACTGTACTAGGTCATGACAAGTCTATCTTATACCTCTAATGAAGGGTATACTCAAGTAATGACATGTGAATTATCATGAAACTCTTTAACTTCTCCTCTCCTCCAAATATATGTTCCACCAAGTCTACCAATTTCTCCCAAATTCACTATAATTTCACTAATATTTATCAAATTAACTCAAAATGGATATTTAATGAAATCTTTCCCATAAATACTTTAAGTCAAAAACCATAATAAATATATGCCAAATGATCCCAAAAAAGGTATTACGTGGCATGTCAAATAATGACTCATATACTTGTAGGAGTACATTGGAATTTAGATGAGAGATAATCATCAAATGAAGTTTTGTGATCATGCCAATTAAAGATAAATTTTAGCACGCCCACAAAGTTACAACAAGCGCATTAGGTCATTTCTACACTAATTTATTAGTCAAATAATCAAGCATTATATTGTCCAAATACTATATAAATCTTATATATAAGAAAGTGAGACAATCCTAAAGTCTAGATATCTTTTCAAAACCAAAATCTATCTATTCAACTTGATTATTAATTAGTCCATTGTTGTTTGGTCAAACTACTTACATAATCTATTTGAGATCAATATCTTGAATTACATTTATTTCTATTACTTGTATTATCCTTATACTCACAAAATTTTGTGTGACAAAAATAATCACCTAATGAGCTTTTGGGACCATTTCCAGAAATTATTTCGATTGGTTAGTTAACTTGAGTTGACATAACTATCCTTACAAAAGGATAAGTTCTATTTTTAGTTGTTTAGATAACTTTCTTTGCTTAGTGTTTGTGTTGTATTTATGTTTTACTTTCTTTTTTTTTTCTTTTTTTTATAGCCATCAATATTTGATGAGCTGGAGCTTTTAAATTTGAGTTAACACCTCTAGACCTATGGATTGAAAGGACAAGAAGAAATCTATTGAGATAAAGAGATGAGATAAGAAAAAAAGGGAAGAAAATGATAACACTAGAAACAATCAAGAGGGTGGACAACAAGCTATCTAAAAGCTTATTTCACACCATACCTTGGGAGCCTATTAATGGCCAATATTGATGGGTAGTTACTCTAGGATTCTAATGCAATTAATACAAGTGAATCACTTTGAGTTGGAGTTGAGCCTAATAGTAATGGTACAAGAATATCGATATGGTGGATGCTTTTTAAAAGATTCGAATAGTTACTTCATAATTTTCTTAGAGTTGTGCAACATGGTGAAAAGATGAATAGAATTAGTTCGGATACAATAAGGTTATGATTTTTTTCATTTTTTTTGCGAGACAAGAATTAGGACTAGTTATATAGTGTATTTGAGTAGTTATTAAAGATGTTTGTTTAGTGTTTTAATTATCAAACATTATAAAATATTTTGGTACTATTAGATGATATGTAAGCATGAGAATAAAATATAATTGGATCAATTACATAACTCTGGGGTTTTGGTAGATTTTTATTCATATTCATAAAATTAATAAGTTTTTGGAGACTTTTGGCTACTTGATAATTTATTTTTAGTCACTTATTTTACTAAACAACCAAAATAATACAATTTTTTTTCTTTTTTTGATGCTGATGTCATGATCGATGCAACATACTAATGATTTTTTTGGGAATTGAGTGAGAAGAATTATATTTATTTTATCCACTATCAAACACCTCTAGATATTTGCTCATAATTGAAGTCCATATTATATTTTTATTGTAAATTAAATAGTAATTTATAATCATACTCTAAATGACATGAAATTTGTCAGTAAAATTATTCATTATCCAAATACTATGATCTTAAAGAAATGATCCAAACCAACCCTATATATCAATTAAGCCTGATATTGAAAAATATATTTCATAGAATCGAGTGTTCCAGATGATAGACTTAATGAAAATCTGGGTCTCAAAAACATAAACCCAATGGATCGTTGCTCACATTTACCTTAGATTTACCCTTAACTGGGAATTGTTTAAAACATACAAAATATTATACATAGTTTTATAATATATATTATAAGCTATATATATATATGTTATATGTTTTTAATATTTATATATATGTCATACATGGTTAATTTTTTTAAGATGCTAAGAGTATTTTCAAACTACAAGAAAAAATAAACCAAAACATAAATAATTTTATTTTTCATTACTTTTTAAAAAGTTTCTTAAAGATAGAATAATAATTAATACATAATTATTTTTATTTGGAGCCCTAGAATATAAGTTTTATTTAGTATGTTCATATTGTCAATACTTATTGTATCTGCCAATTTTTGAAATATTTAATATTTGCAAGTAGACGTCTATCACTCTAATTGTTTTCTATAATTGCAAGGTTTTAATTGAAAATTGTATTAAATGAGAAATTAGTTTAGGGAATACTTATATAAACATAATCACAATATAAATAAATACAATGTATGTCTCAGAAAATAACCTACTAGAATAACAAACTATGAACAATCAAATGGGTAGTTATCAAGGATTGGTTAATTGTTTCAATAAATAAGTAGCAAAACTTATGTTGTTTGATTTAACTTCCAAAGTTGCTTACTAGCCCCCTTTTAAAAGTGTGTGTGTGTGTGTGTGTGTGTGTGTGCATATATATATTGTTGGGTCTACTCAAGTTGGGTAGATCGATTTTGTTTGTTTTGTTTGTTTTATTTTGTTAAAGACATGGAGCATAGTAGACCAAGTACATAAGATAAGATATCATGTTCTATTTTTAAAAATAAATAAATAAATAAATAAATAATAGTATTTTAAAACTTTGCCTGAATATGGGAGCATTCTCGTTTTCACAAAGAGGTCATGCATGGTGCCCTCTTGGATGAGGGAGTGCCTCCACCCGCTCTTAAAAAAAAGATTGAAGTGTGAAATACAATGTGTGAAAAATAGTATAAGCAATAAATAGAGTGTTTTTTTGGTAGAGTGCATTTTTCCTATAGGGTGTGCATTTTCTACAGGGTGTGTATTTCTATGTGTGTTTCTGTCACTTTATTTTCTAATTCTGAGTTCTAGAAGCTAAAGCACAATAGTTTTTCTTTATCTCTCTCTCTTCCTCATACTAGTTTGAATATTATAATTTATTTATGTGATTATATTTAAATTATAATATTTGTGTTCAATATGTGCATTGATGTGATATATTTTTTGTGCATTGTGGGTGCATATTATATATATATATATTTATTTAAAATCACAACTTATTTATAATTTGGTATGTGTAGTGTTGATGCTGCTAGTCTTTGTTTCTATTTGTGTACAAAATTATATGCCATAAAGAATTTAACCTTGGACAACTTTGAAGATCTGAAAGCTGCGGAAAGAATCTCCTTTTTGGTCCATAGATAATGATGTCATTATATTGTTGATTTTGAGCCATAAATCTAATGAATCCACCTTATCACCTAAAGAATAACATGGAAAGAGATTTGGAGGATTCATCCCAAAATTCTAGGTTTACTTATTTATATTATATTTTTAATTTCTACGGTTTTATATGCTAGAAAATAAATTTTAGTCCAAAATGTAATATTTGGGCATAGTGTGCTTTATGGACTTCTTGTACATAGGAAGTCTTAATCATATATTATTTATTTTAGCATTATTATTGCTTAAACTTATATTTTTACTGGATTATATTTTTCAAAATTTTTTATATTGAGGTTTTTCTCCATTTTGGATTATTAATTTTATTTACTTTTATTATGTAATTAATCAACAATCATTCTAATTACTTTATGGATTCAAATAAAATAGATCCAAACATCCTACCCCAACAACTAGTATAAATGGGAGGTTCCAATTCAACCCAAAAAATTATATACAAACTTCTACTAACGATGATGTTATTCAATGATATTGTGAAAGTATTCAATGTATTCATTATCATTATATTAGTATTTAATTATTCCAATATCAATATAATGATTTTGGATACATTTCAGTACTAATTATTTGTGTTAATATAATTTTTTATTATTATGATGGATCATTTTGTAATAATAAAGTTAACTAGGACTAATTATTTTATTTAAAAAAATAGAATGCATGATAATTTTGTCTTCAAATAGTTCTATGACCTAGTGAGAAAAAAAATGAACCTAAAAAGCTGAGTGAAGAATGGGAAGACTTATTTTCTAGGGTTGCCTCTAGAATTCAATAATGGATAAGTAGTGATACTTATCAGCATACTACTGATGAAATAAGGGTAGACAAGCTATGGTAGAAGCTAGAGTTTATGTTTGAAATAAACATTTAAAAATAAAATATTGATCATTAGACATCTTATTTTAGTGAAGTTCAAGGATGGAAATATAATGTTAGTACGCAATAATATCTTTCAAGGGCTAGTACATCAACCATCATTCATGAAAATAGTTTTGAAAGATGATATATTAGTAGAGGTACCAAATGGGTCGGGTGGGTTAGGTCATGGCTCACAGCCTGACTCATTTTAGTAGTGCATGACCCGACATGACACAATCCAAAACCATGTCTCATGCTTGCCTAGGCCACCCCACAACATTTTTCATGTCATGTTGAGTTATCAAGAGCCATGCCTCATTCTAGGCTAGGCACGATCTATGTATCTTGCTTGATGGCATGGTAAACTAGCTCAAGTGACGGCCTGATGGGGGCCCATCAGGTTGTCACCCGGGCAGTCTAATTTTTTATTTTTTATAATTTTAGACCTTGTGATGGGATGGTCTAAAAAATTAGATTGTCCATAATGGGGCATGAGTGGTCTAATTTTTTTAAATTGATGGGTCATGTGGCCAATTCTAATTGGCGGACCACGTAAGCTAGCCACTCATGGTGGGCCTATGGACCATGCTACCATGCAGTGCTTAGCACGGCAGAAAATTTTTCTCATGCCATGTCAAGCATGATATAGTGGCATAGTCATGCCTTGTAAAAATGGGTTGTACTAGTATGACACGATTTGTTTGACACTTCTACCTATTAGCTTGTCTAATGCTGAGCTAACTTTCGGATAGTTGGGATAATTGTTTGGTTTCCCTGAGTATGCCATCACCTAAAGGTATTATATCAATGCACAATGTCTCAGAAAATTTATTATTCGAAGAAGTATGGAGAATTGTGATGGGGGAGCTTTTCATTGTATTCTTATTTCTAAGAGATGTGATAGGAGCAGTATGATGCACACACATCCTGATAGAAGAACTCATTCTTCCAAAGGCAAATTGCAAATTAAAAAATCACTCAAGTGTTATCACAATAATAAGTTGGGACATATGAAAAAGGACTGTTATTCTAGGAAAAGGCTACAATAATAGTGCATGAGATGAAAGAGATTTAAGGGAAAGGCTAATGTCACCTCAAAAGGTGAATTTATGCTAGTTAGTGATGATAATTTCACTGCTATTATATCTTAAGAGGATGAATGGCTTATTGACTTTGGAGCATTATTTCTTATCATTTCACACATACTTCTTTATTGCTTATATACCTATTAATTATGGCATAGTAAATATGAGTAATAGTGGGACATCATAGATTTTATGCATGAGAGATATTTGTCTAAAGATGTAGATAGAACATCACCTGATGGTGAGAAATGTTTGATATATATTGGATATTCCTATGAACATGATGTCTGTTGATATGCTAGATAACATGGGAAATAAAGATCATTTTGGTGATGGCTAGTCAAAGCTGGTCAATGACACATTAGTTATTGTGAGTAAGTAAGAAGAAGAGTATTTTCTATGCCACTTAGGCAAGAGAGCCTAGAGACCAGGCAAATGTTATTCGTTATTAGAGCAACATTGATCTCTAGCACAAGAGACTTTGTCATGTGAGTGAGAATAACCTTCAGCTTCTAGATAAAAGAAATATATTGATATTTGACTAGAGATATTATTTTGATGAGTATATAGATTGTATGGCTATAAAAATCCATACAATCCACCCTCAAAATCAAATATTCTTGATTTGATTCATATTGATATTTGCTCTATGCAGAGAAGAACACTCAGTAGGATTCTTTATTTTGTCACATTCATTGATGATCACTTTAGGAAGGCATGGGCATATACCGAAAATAAAAAATTATATTTTTCTTGTCTTTCAAGATTTTCATACTAGAGTTAAGAGAGAGACTAGTATAAAATTGATCTTCATACATTCAAAAATAAAAGAAAATATCATGGTTAGTTTGATAGCTATTGTTTATTCTTGTGATATTAGACATAAAAAGATGATAGATAAGACAATACAATTAAATAGCATTGCTAAGAGGATGAACTAGACTATTGAAGAGAGAGCTCGATACATGCTATCTCATGTACATCTTCCCAATGAAATTTGGGGAGAAGCTATGCATATTTTTATTGATGTAATCAACATGTGTCCTACCATTTCCATGGATGAAGATATTCCCAACAAAATTTGGTCCGAGAAAGATATATAATATGATTACTTACGAATTTTTGGCTACAACCCCTTCATTCATATTCCAAAAGATGAATGATCTAAACTTGATGATACTACACATCAATGTATTTTTATTGGCTATGAACATGAAGAGTTTGGGTACAGAACTAAAAAGGTCTATTTGCATAGATTCAATGTCTATTTCTTCTAATATCAATCTAATCAAGGGAAAGAAATTGAGTAACCAACTAATATTTCTAAGCCTCATGATACTATTGATATTTTTAAATCAAATGATCTATATGATATCTTCAAGCCCCAAGATATACCTATTTAGGAGGTGAGAGGTCATATTCTAGTTGGAACTAGGTATGACCTAGTTGTTCATCATGATACATCTCGATCAGAACTAAAAAGGTCATCTAGTCCTCACTAGATATCCTCTAGATTATGCAATTATACATTACTCATGAATGTAGGTAGACTTAATAACTTTCATTAGGCAATCTCTTTTGAGAATAAAGAGGAATGACTTCTGGCTATGTAGGAAGAGATGAAGTCTCTTCACATCAACTAGACTTATGATCTAGTAGCCTTACCAAAAGGGAATCAGACTTTCAAAAATAGATACCTCTTTAGACTAAAACTTGATGATGATGACTCTCAACTGAAATACAAGGCTCAATTAGTATTCAAAAAAAAGAAATTGATTTTGATAAGATATTTTTTATGGTTGTGAAGATATCTTTTATTTAAGTAATTCTTAGTTAGGCTATTAGTTTGAACTTAGAAATTGATCAACTCGATGTGAAGACTCCATTTAATCATGATGACCTTTATGAGACTCTCTATATGGATCAACATGAGAAATTCATTGTATAATGGAATGAAGGTCTCAATTAAAAACTGAACAAGAGCTTGTATAGTCTTAAACAAGCTTCTAGGTATTGGTATAAAAAATTTTATTCATTCATGAAGTCTCATGATTTCTAGAACACATATTGTGATCTCTATGTATTTGTCAATCATTAGTTAGGAGATGATAAACTTATATTTTTATTATACATTGATGACATGTTGATTATGGGCCATAATAGAGTTCTAATTAAAAAGCTTAAGAGAGAGTTGAGAAAAGTCTTTTCTATGAAAAGTTTAGGCCTAGTCAAGCAAATTTTAAGGATGAGTGACATCTGGGGTATGCCTTCTAGGCATATCTGGTCATCTCAAGAATGATACATCAGTAAAGTTCTTGAGAGATTTTTCATGAATGAGGCTAAGCTAGTCTTAACTTCTTTAACTAAATATTTTAAGCTATGTACAAAGCATAATCCCAAGATTGATGAGGAAAGGAGAAACATTAGTCATATCCCTCATGCCTCAGTAATTGGTAGTCTTATATATGTTATAGTCTATGCTAGACTGAATATAGCACATGTTATTGGTGTTGTTGATCATTTTCTCTCAAACCTATCAAAAAATCACTAGTTTTAGTGAAATCTATTTTGAGCTACTTATGGGGAACTTTTTAGCTATATTTGTGTTTGGGTAGGTTAAAACATTTATTTCTCGAATATATTGATTTTGATATAACCTATGATTTAGATTCACATAGATCCACCTTAGGTTATCTTATAACTTTTGGAGAGAGATCTGTATCCTAATAATCAAAGCTACAAAAGTGCATAGTACTATCCAACTATGAGGCTTAGTTCATTATAGCATTTATATCTTGAAATATATTATTATGGATGAAAATATTTCTTGCATATTTGGATGTGCGACAAGATATATATATATAATGTATGGTGTGATAGTCAGAATGCTATATATCTCTCAAAAATTTGACATTCCATATTAGGTCAAAGCACACTAATGTGCAATATTATTGGATATGAAATATATTAGATGAATAATCAGTTGTACTTTAAAAAGTACACGCGAATAAAAATATCATTGATATGTTCATTAAACCATTTTTATCAGTAAAGTTTAATTTCTTTAAGTTATGTACTAGTATGTGTCTTGCTATCTAGGACAAAAACGGAGATTTTGATATGTGTACCAGAGTTGGGTAGACTAAATTTGTTTGTTTTATTTGTTTTATTTTATTTGAAGGGATTGAGCTTTGGAATAAATCCCATGTTTTGTTAAAAAAAATAAATAAATACAAATATTTAAAAACTTTGCAAAAATGGGAATATTCACATTTTTGCAAATAGGGCATTCATGGTGCCCTCTTGGATGGGGAAGTACTCCCAGCTAGTCTTTAAAAAAAAGACCAACATCAGATATATAGTGTGTGAAAAAATGTGTGCATGATACACATACATAGAGTAGTTTTTGGCAAAGTTGATTTTTCCTGCAAGGTGTGCATTTTCTAGATGGTGTGCATTTCTATGTGTGTATTTCTGCCACTTTATTTTCTAGATTTCAATTCCAAAAGTTAAGATTTAATTGTTTCCCTTTCTCTCTCTCTCTCTCTATCTCTCTCTCTCTCTCTCTCTCTCCTCCTCCTCACACTGGTTTGAATATTACAGTTTATTCATGTGATTATGTTTAAATTACTAAAAGTATGTTCAATATGTGTATTGATGGGTAATTTTTTTGTACATTGTGTATGCAAATTATATATATAATCAAAACTTATTTATAATTCATTGTGTGTAGTGTTGATGTTACATGTTTTTATTTTTATTTGTGTACAAGATTGTAATCCAAAAGGAATTGAAGCTTGGACAAGTGATGTCTTGATGTTGATTCTGCATAGTAAATCTTATAAACCAACCTTATCACCTAAAGAATAATGTAGAAAGAGATTTGAAGTATTCACCCCAAAACCTCCAATTTATGTATTTGTACTAGATTTTTAATTTCTAATGTTTTATATCCTAGAAAATATATTTTGGTCTAAAATATAATTTTTGGGCATAGTATACTTTATGAAGTTCTTGTACATGTGAAAAGGTATATGTGTATATTATTCGATTTGACATTGTTATTACTTGAATATTATTTTTAATGGATTGTATTTTTTAGAATTTTTTTATATTGAATTTGTTTTAATTTTGGGTTATTGATTTTATTTACTTTCATTAATTAATTAATCAACAATAATTCCTGTTACTTTGTGGTTTCGAATAAGCCACAGTCCAAATGTCTTACCCCAACACACACCCACACACACTTTAATATATATATATATATAGAGTTCTATAGTTTTAACAATAATGTGAAAATATAATTTTTCAACTTAACAGACCCCTTAGAAAAAAAGACTTTGAACAACAACTATGTGAAAATTTCACTTTGGAACAAATTCAAAAGCATTGACAACAAGGATTACATTTAAAAGACGAAACAACAAAAAAACTAAAAACATAAAATTGCAAGTAACTGACACATATACTCACATTCACAATATCAATTGCTATTGGGTTGGGTGATGAAAAATTAAGTAATCTCAAATTATAGTAACAACACAATATAATTAACTAGTAACCCAAAATCTAAGCTTCCTTCAGTAATCTATCACCTTATTTGGGCACAATGATATTAAATTAGAGACCCCAAAATGATTACTTTAAAAATAATTTGACTAAAATTAAGTAAATACGTGTCTATTTGAAAGTACTTAGTAATTAATAGGGATGTGATGAGAGATGTCTAGCAAGTAGGATAGCCCAAGTATGGCCCAAAAAAGCCATGCATGCATGCCTTTATGTGTGGGGATGGCAAATGTTGTGCTTGACCATGCAAAATTGCTTGCATGTAGACACACATAACAACATGTTGAATTCGGTACAACCATCATGACAAGCATGATGCATAGATTGCACATGCATATTTAAGTTTAATAAAAATAGGTTACATGGATTACACATGCCTATTTTTATTATATAATATTAAATGGGTCATATGAAAAAAATTGATATTTTCCTTTGTAATGATAAGCCTTTGATAACCGACACTGATAGTGACATACATTCATGTTCAGTCAGATTACTAATAAAATAATAATAATAAAAATTTAAAAAAATTGATAATTGCAACCATTGAATTTTTGCACAAATAGATAATTTTTGGGCATAATATACTTTATGGAATTTTGTATGCGTGAGCCATGAATAAGTCTTTCGTATATATTGTTTGATTTGACATTGTTTTTACTCGAACTTTATTTTCATTGGACTGTATTTTTCAATTTTTTTATATTGAGGTTTTTCTTCATTTTGGGTTATCAGTTTTATTTACTTTCATTTTTTATTAATCAACCATTATTCTCATTAATTTGTGGTTTTAAATAAACCATGATCCAAATTTCTTACCCCAACACACACACACACATGACTTTCAAACACCCTTTCTAGGGTGGAGTTTAATATTCAAAGAAAATGTTGTGTGATTTAGAGTTTTAAATCCTATAATAGTATGAGGTTTATCATTTTAAAACTAATATTTATGAGATTTTTTTTATATCTTATATGAATCTCTCCCCAATATTAGACTAAAATTGAGGTCTATGGTTTGCTTATTTTGATTAATAGGTAAACCCTAGACCTCAATTTGTGACATACCTTGTATGGATACTTGATATTTATTTGTGACATTTGATTTATATTATAGAATTAATACTGATAGAATTGGTGATTATATAGAACTAAAATTAGGATTTTACTATTATTGGATTATGAACTTTTCGTGGTGGATGATAATATGTAAATCATAAGTCACACTCACACATATGCTTTAAAGAAAGTAACTCTTTTGACAATGATAAATGAGACAAACATATATGTTAAAATCTAAAATTAAAGTATGTTAATCATTATGAGTATCATGCTTACAAAACTAAAAGCATGCTTACTTTTATAAGTTAATTTATTATATGTGTCTTATAAGAACTAACTCTCAGTTGATGTGAAAGTTTTACATAAAACTTTTATAAGGGATTCTTTTTATTGTGACAGTCACATTATCACTATGAAGAATGGTGCCGGGTGGTCCAAAGGACATGCATGAGTGGGGATGACTCATGAGGTAGTGATAGCCATTTAAGTTATTTTCACTCATATGGTTTCCACTAGTGAGATTTAAAAAAATGTATATGTTATTGTATGAGTATAGTACCTATGAAGCCGAAAGTATAAATACTTTAAAGACCACATTAGTTCAAAGTCATTAAAAACATGAGGCCAAAGAATAAGAATAGACATATGAACCATCAGGGTGGTTGATGACTTGATGACTTGCCTAAAAGATATAAACTTATGAATAATCCTTGAGTAGAGATGATTAGTTATTTTGGTGGTAAAGTATCGAAATGATAGCTATGAAAGGATAATCATTATGATGGAATTGATGATAATCATTTTATATGCCATAAAGGAAATGAGGCATTGTAACAATAATTCAACCATTATTCTATACCCAAACTCAAGATGAATTGAACTATTTAAACATATATCATATGAATTAAAATGGATAAACCTTAGGATTTTAGAATTTTATTTAAATCTCAAATTATCTTATCAACTAGAGGAGTGTTATCTCATTGTTGGTTGACCAAACTATTGATATAATTTTTATGAGATTGATATCTAAATAAAAGTCATTTTTACTACATGTACAACTTATATACTTGTGGATCTTTGTTGATAAGAGATTCTTGCCAATAAGCTTTCGAGATACTATCTAATCTATAAAATTAGGCAACATAACAAAGTTGTAATAAATTTGTAGCATCATTTTTGAGCACTACCTAGTTTTATTAGTCAACATGAGTTGCCATAATCATTTTTAAACAATGATAGTTCTATTTTTAGTAGTTTTGATAATGCTATTTTGATTATTTACATGACGTTTTAAAGCATGTCTTGTGATCTTTTTTGGATTGTGTATAGTTGTGCTTAGTGTTTCCTTAATTTTTTTAGCCACCATATATAAGTAGGAAATTTGTGACAAGACTCATACCTCTAGACCTAGAAATTGATAAAAATAGAAAAGTAATTTTGAGATAATAAGCTAAGAAATAGAATTTGGATAAAATTAGTAGAAATAAAGAGCCACAATATAGTAATGAGAAAATTATCCAACAACTCTACCATCGCACTATAAGAGATTATTTTAAGCTAATGATGATGGACAACTATTTGGGTAAATGGATATAACTTAGGAAAGTAAATTACTTTGAGTTGAAGGTGAGTCTGATTGTAATGGTTCGGTAGTACCAGTATAGTGGGAGGATATCAGAGGATCCAAATGGGCATGTCCCATCAGGTTCTATCTATTCCCATTTTCATTAAGGGACAAGGCATGAATTTAATATTAATTCTTATCTTAATACCTATTGAGTGTTGGGATAAACTTGTGAATGTATTTCTTACAATATTTTCCCCATCTCAAATCAATTTCAATTATGGAACAAGATAAGTCAATTTTAGTAGGATGAACATAAGACTTTATATGATGCTTGAGACTATAGAGGTCCACAATGCTGGGAAGTGGCCATATGGTTATATAGCTGTGCTGCTATGTGAAAGCCATGACATTGAACTTAGGTCTTTCTTTATATGTATATGGCTGCAATGCTGTGAAGTAGTAGTGATGCAAAAGTAATTCTTTATTTCTCTTAAGTGTCCACGACACTTTGAGTGGTCAAGGTACTAGCTTTTTATTCTCTCATATAACATATTGTTATGGTATTATTAGGATGATTAGACATTTGTACTTAGGTTGTGCATACAAGTCATAGCTATGTCTTTCTTTGGCGATAAGAGTTGTAGTATTGGAAATAGTCATATTCAAGTAGTGTACTCTATAATATTTAGTGTCCCAAAAATTATGCCTTTGAATAATTATCATGACTTTGGCATGAGTAGATAAGGCTCTATAATTTTCTATAGCTCAAAAGTAAAGACTTTATAAAACTTTCATGATTCTGAGATGAGACTACCAAATCATATAAAGATAAATTCACAACTCTGTGAACTTAACAATGATTTTGAACACAAGTGGGGTACTTAGTTATTATAGTGAAGAATTAATGTCATAGCCTTTAAAAAATAAGTACGCATGTGACTATATGATAATATCATAACTATTAATAATGTGTTGCACAGTGGAAAGATTGAGCTAATGAGTTAGTAGGGTCATGACATAGATAAATTTCTCTCATCCATTTAAATAAAGTTTCAACTAAGAATGGATGCCAAACTATTTGACTTACTGATCTACCTTCCCTGCTAAATACCTCGAAAAACTCATTGATTTAATGATTAATTATCAAAGCTCTCCAAAATACCAAAAATCATAAAATCAATAAATATCAACTTCATTTCCATGACTACATATCATTATCACCAACCATAATACACAATAATATTTTGTAAATTGAATACCAAATAAACTCACATACTAAAATAATTACTCTTTCTTATGACTAGGTTTGCGTATCATAGAGTCTAAAAATAGTAAAGTAATTTTAAATAAATATATTGATAATCATGGTGGGGTTTGAGTTCCATGACTATACTTGTGATATATGCATTTTTATTTGGTGGATATAGCTATATGTTTAACATTCATAGTTAGATCATAAAATCCTTTTTAACTCTTTCAGAGATCTATGATGTTCATGTGATCTTTTCAAGATACTACTTCACTTCCTTCTTGTTTGTCTCTTCATTAAGGCTTTCTTCAATTATACTTGGCTCTAGCCTCTAAGACTATTTCTTCATTTGGTACTGCAACTTTAGTGAATATCATGAGTCATTCTTCTCTTCTCAAATATCCATTTTCATTCTAGATCTTAAAATTCACTCTCTTAAATACTACTGCTGCTTTGCCTTTAAGCTTTTATTTTTTTTATTCTTTCTATATCTATGAAGTCATTGCTAATATTGAAGTCACAGCTTTGTCATGTACCTTTTTTTGTCCTTTTTTTATGTAACTCCAAACTCATGGTACTATGTTTAGCCATGAATTTTGTCTTAGTCTTATGATAGATTGATTCATTCTATATCACTAATGTCAACATTGAATACAACCATAGCTTTGTCTTCTATCTTTACTTAGCCATTTTCATTCTATAATCCCAAAATTATAGAGCTTAGCATTATCATGACGTTGTCTTTGATTTTTTATTTCATGATAATTATCTCAATCTTATCTTTTTTTAAAAGCATTTTCTTCCTTAAGAGTTGTCATCATAAGACTCCTCAGAGGTCACAACTTTGAAAAATACAATGACCTAAAAGTAGTCATCTTCTATAATTTTCTTATTTTTGCAACTCCAATATATTTCATTGTATTATTAATTTTCATTATTATCACAACTCCAAAAGTTATTCATCTATTTGATACACTATATTGTTGTCACAATTCCAAAGTTTTTTTTTCTATTGCATACACTTTGTCATTCTCACCACTCGAAAATTTTTTTCTAGTTCATATATTTCATCTTTATCTAGTCATTAGTCTTCTATAAAGTTTTTCTACTTGAAAGCTACTTTTTATTGAAATTTGGTAAAGAGTAGATTGTTGATTATCCAATGCATTATTTTATAGTCATATTGTCCTCATAAACTATTGTAAAGTTTAAATTTATGTGTTCCTCATAAAAAAGAGTGAACTCACATTTCTTGGCATCGATGAGGGCGTGTCAAAAGGTGTCTAAAGGGTTGGGTGTCCCGGGCATGGCCCGGGCCTCGGTTCAGTTCAATAGTGTGTGGCCCAGCATGGCATGGTACAGAATCATGCATCGGGCAAGGCTGGCCTTCCATGGAATGGGTCATTATGTGCTAGGCCTCTTTCGGGCTTGGCAGGACTCGTGTGTTTGGCCGGGTGGCTAGCACCATGCAACCACACGGTCGCATTGGTAGTTCCCCTCGGGCAATCACTAAGGGGATCATGCCTCTTTCGCACTAGGCATCGTGCCATGCACGACTCATGTGCCTGGCACGATCCTCATCAGGTGATCACCTGAGCGATCAAAAAAATTTTTTAAAAAAATTTGTTTGCCATGTCATAGAGCGGTCCAACTTTGTTAAAGCAATTGGTCATGTGACCAATTGTAATTGGCCAGCCCATAAGCCGACCAACCTTCATGCAATTTGTAATGGGGTATAGTTTGGCATGTCCGTGCACTCGCCCATACCACCATGCCTTGCTAGGCTGGTGGACTTACTCAATTTTTAACCATGTCATGCACGATACATCATGGTGGCATGTTCGTGCCTTAGAAAATAGGTAGTGCCAACACTGCATGGTCTGTTTGACACCTTTATTCTTTTCTCTCAGCCATAATGGTAATTCCAAAATTAATAGTGTATCTTGATCTTCCTCCATATTCTAAACAATAAAGTCCATTAGAAAAATAAAAATATGAAACTTGACTAATACAACTTCAATGATTCACTCTAGGCGCTTGATTATCCAATCTTCCATTTGGAGTGAAAAGATGTTTGAGTAGTTATGTTGAAATTCAATCTTCATTTAATGGAAAGGGGCACAAAGTTGAAACTTGATCCCAAATCGAATAATATCTTTCAAAATATGTGATCTTTAATAGTGTAAGGTATAGTAAAGCTCTAGGGTGTCTTTTAATTTTTTTTAAAGTTTTCTTTGAATAATAGCATTACACTTCATGATCATATTCATGATCTCTTATATCACTAATTTTTTATTTATAGTAATTATATTTTTTACAAATTTAACATAATTAAGCATTTAGGCTAGAGTTTCAGCAAATATGTATATTCACTTTTAACTTTCAGTAAATATTAAAAAAAATTTTTAGGTGTTCACCCACTTTACCTTTCCTAAATTATTATAGAAATGAAAGATTTATCAAAATTTACCTTTGGCTAATTCTCATTCATTTATTTATCTTCATAACTTCAAGTAAGTTGCATTAATTAATCTAATTCTTTATTTATCTTTTTTCTTATCTTTAGGTGAAACTTAGTTTTGTATTTTTTTGAGTCCATTAGTTTTGTGTCATAGTCGCATTATTATCTTTATTCCAATTCACTTTAGTTGGGTCTACGATATCTTGGAGAATTTCATGTTGAGCTATGATATTTGAGGAATTCATGGCCTTGTTACCCTCAAAAATTCTAGAATTTTCTTATTTAAAGTAATCTTATAGCTCCAATATCATGGCTCTTGAAAAAGTCATAGAATTTTTACCCCCAAAATACCCACAATAATTTTGTTTATAGTGTCTTTATAGCTCCTTCCCACTTCTATGAAAATTTGAAAAATAATTTTTTGGATTTTCTTATAGATCACTTAACAATTTATTTACTCCTCTTTACTTCATTGATAATGCTGAATGAGCAATGTGATGACATATTTTCTTCATCATTGAATTCATTTCATTCATACTAACTTCAAGTGCCTCCATTCACTTATCTTGGTTATTATTCTTTTTGAAGTTCAACTACAATAACTTACACTCCATCATCTACAATCAGTATTTTTTTCTCTTTGTGATAATTAAAAATTAAAACTAAAGCTCCCTTTATCCATATAGCTCATCATATCATTCCCCATGTTTATAGAGGATTTCTCAATATGTTGTAACTCACTCTCATAGTTTTAATATTAAAAAGTTTCATGATTTCTCACATTCAGATGGTAATGCATGGGATATTATTGTTATCTCAAAATACATACTTTTTGCTCTGTATTATATTTTTTTTTTCAATTTGATAAACAAGATCCAAGTTCACTGATTCATACAAATATACAATTACAATCTCTCCTAATATTCTTCTCTTTTCTTCATGGAAATTAAACTTCCTCAATATATAGAGGCTTCCATCTTTGCTTCATAGGTATTGAACCTATCCAACTCAAATATTTTAACTTGCCTTCTCCTAAATGAGTGCATATTGGAGTTTGGTAGTTATTTTTTTGCTAGCTCCTCAAACAAAGAATATACTTCCTCAAAAAAATTATTCATAATAAACCCTTTTGCAGCTATATCAATAGCACACCGTATCATGTAGTTCAATCTATTATAAAATATTTTGGCTCGAAACTACAACTCAAATCCATGTTGCAGACAACTCAATAACTCCTTAAAATGATCACAAGCATCATATAATTTTTCTTGCTCCTCTTACCATAATTGACTTATCTTGCCTTAAAGTTAAGAAATAATTTGATGTGGAAATAATTTAGGGAGAAATATCTTCACCAATTCATCCCAACTCTCAATGGAGCCCTACAATAAACATTAGAACTAATCAATGCTTCACCACTAAATGAAAATAGAAGTAATTATAACCTTATTGCATTCGGGTAAACTCCATTTTCATAGTGTCTCATAGCTCCAAAAATAATGTGACATGTCCATTATTTTCTTCTGATAGCCTTTCTCTATGTTGATATTATTGAATCATAACTATTAGACTCTACTTAAACTCAAAATAATTGGCTTTAACTTGTTACAAAGGAATCCTAGAATAACTATTCATCAATGTGGATATCCAATAATCTCCCAAAGTATGGTAGTGAATAGGATGTCAAATAGTTATCTCATTACCTTTGTGAATCTCTCTATTACTTTCAATTCCCTCCATGATATCCTTGTTAGCTCTTTGGTTGGTAATGTTTCTTCTAGTTCATTTAATTTTTAGGTCTAAAGGATTTAGCTCAATCCTAGAGCTTTGGCTCATCAAAGGTTGCTAAAAAAAAGAAAATATCATTTAAGAACTACTATTGATAATGAAGAATATAGAAAACCAAATCAGAAAATTGGAATTATCAATGAAAGAGAAAAGAGTTAATGAATTTCCAAATAATATCGAGACAAATTTGAAAAAATACCTATCAATATTACTTCGAAGTAGAAAAGTGTTAAAGGGAAAATGAATAAAGCAAAATAAAATTTGAAGGGTATGGAACTGATAGAGTTGCAACTTTCCAAGAAGTAATGGCTCTAACTATGATATTCATATAAATAGTGGCTCTCACTATGACTTTCTCCTGTGATGAAGACACAATTTCCATTAAATTTTCTAAGCCATGGCTAATGTGAAATTACATGTCTAGCTCTCACCGCTAGCTATAAATGAAGGAAGCAAAGAAATAAATTAGTGAATAGAGATTAACTATAGTTATGAAAATAATAATGTAAACCAAAATGAAGATAGTGGTAAGGTTCTGATAAATCTTCTATTTCTGCAATGTTTTAGATAGCAAAAATTAAATAAATAGTTTGATAAACTTTTCAATAATTTTTGAAAACTCAAAGTGAATAAACCATATTCCAAAGCATTATCATAGATACTAAATTACATAAAATTTATGAATGATATAATGAGTAGTAAGAGGAAGTTAGAGATATATGAGACTATGAATATGATCAAAAAATATTATAAAATTATTCAAAAAATACTTTAATAGAAATTGAAGAATCTATAAAATATTACTATACATTTTATAATAGGGAATCACATAATTCATAAGGTACTTGGGATCTAAGTGTCAACTTGATGCCCTTGTCGATTGCATGAAAAATAAATCTTAGCAATATCGCTCAAACATCTCTTTATGCTAAATGGCCAACTAGACAAACATGTGCTTGAATGATATTATTTAAGATGTTTTGGTAAAGTCAATATCTTTATTTTTTGAATAGATTTTGTTCTATTTAATATGAAAAAAGATTATTAAGTATAATTGATCTTGAGATATTCATTTTTTGCTACTAGAAAAACACTTATGATGTCGAGAAAAGTGAGTTTATTTTTTATATTAATGAGGTGCAAGTAAAGTTCAATTACTAAGACTTATGAAGTCTATATGATGAGTATAAAATTGTTGGAGAATAGTAATCTCTTCCACATATCAAAGAAGAAAAAAAGTCAACTTTTGTGGGAAGATTTTGTAAAAAATTGCTGACACAATGAAGATGAGAAAGAAGATATAGAAGAGGAACTTGAAAAATGGAAGATAAATAAGATGAATGCTATGAGATTGTGTCATTATTAGAAATCAATACTTTGGAAAATTCTAATGAACACAACTTCAAGGAGGCTAAAAAAAGAAGCAAAATAATTACAATATAATTATATTGAAAAAATGATGTGGAGAGTTTGGAAAATAAATGTGTGGTGAAAATAGTGGTAGAATCTAAATTTATGGATGAGAAAAGAAAAAAGGAAGATATAATTTAGATAGAAATTTTGGAAGATCAAAAGAAAGACTAAGTTGAAACGGAGGTAAAGTTGAAAGTCATGACTTTTAATAGTTTCATAACTTAGGAGATACAAAACCCTAACGACAAAATCATGGTTATTCCCAGAGTCATGACTTTGGTATTATAAAAAAAATCTTAAAAAAAAGCTCACTAAGAAAGCTATGACGATGCCCAATGCTACAAATTTAGTAGTACAAATAGAAAATGCGTAAAAAGAACTCAATTATAAATTCATTCCCATTTATAGTACAAATAAATGCATATATAAATATATAGATATATAAATATAAAGATAAATAAAAATGTAGATATATCTATATATAGATAATTATATATATATATATATCGATATATATATGTATACAGATATATAGATATATCAATATATCAATATAGTGATATACAGATATATAGATATATCGATATGTAGATATAGCGACTTATAGACATAGAAATGTAGACATATCGATGTCCAGACATATCGATATGTAGACATATCGATATTTAGACATGTTGATATGTAGAGATATAAATATTTAGACATATAGAAATAAATACAAATAGATATATAGACATATGTATATATATAGACATATAGATATATAGACATATGTATATATATATAGATATATAGATATATAGACATATGTATATATATATAGATATATAGATATATAGATATGTAGTGTGTAGATGAGTACATATGTAGATATATATATATAGACATATATTTATATACATATATATATATATATACATATATATATATATAAAGACATTTAGATATATAGATATATAGATATATGGATACAAAGATATATAGACATATAGACATATATACATATAGACATATAGATAAAGAGACATATAGACACAGAGATATATAAACATATAGATATATAGGCATATAGACATATAGACATATAGATATATAAGCATATAGGCATAAAGATATATAGATATATAAACATATAGATATATAGACATAGATTAATAGAAATATAGATATATAGACATATTGATATATAGAAATATTGAAATATAGACATATAGAAATATAGATATATTGGCGTATAGATATATAGACATAGAGACATATATACATATAGATATAGAGACATTAGATATAATGATAAATAGATATATAGATATAGAAATATATAGACATTTATATAGACATGTAGATATATAGACATATATATAGACATGTAGATATATATAAATATAGATATAAAGACATATAGATATATAGACATATAGATATAGAGATATATAGATGTATAGATGCAATGACATATATATATATATAGACATATAGATATGTGTGTATATATATATAGACATATAGATATATATATATATATGTGTGTGTGTGTGTGTGTGTGTGTGTGTGTGTATGTATATGTATATGTATATATATGTAAATATATATATATGTATGTATATATATATATATATATATATATATATATATATATGTATATGTATATATATATATATATATCTATGTATGTATTAATATTATATAAATATATAAATATATAAATATAATAATAGATAAATATATAAATATATAAATATATAAATATATAAATATATAAATATATAAATATATAAAGATATAAATAAATAAATAAATATATATATATAGAAATATATAAATATATAAATATATAAATATAGAAATATATAAATATAGAAATATATAAATATAGAAATATAGAAGTATAGAAATATATGAATATATGAATCTATGAATATATGAATATATGAATATACGAATATACGAAATTATGAATATATGAATATATGAATATATGAATATACGAATATACGAATATACGAATATAGAAATATATGAATATATGAATATACGAATATAAGAATATATGAATATATGAATATACGAATATACAAATATATGAATATAAGAATATACGAATATACAAATATATGAATATACGAATATATGAATACATGAATATACGAATATACGAATAAATGAATATACGAATATATGAATATACGAATATATGAATATACGAATATATGAATATACGAATATATAAAAACGTATATACATAAATATATAACTATATAAATACATAAATACATAAATACATAAATACATAAATATATAAATATATAAATATATAAATATATAAATATATAAATATATAAATATATAAATATATAAATATATAAATATATAAATATATAAATATATAAATATATAAATATATAAATATATAAATATATAAATATATAAATATATAAATATATAAATATATAAATATATAAATATATAAATATATAAATATATAAATATATAAATATATAAATATATAAATATATAAATATATAAATATATAAATATATAAATATATAAATATATAAATATATAAATACAAAAATACAAAAATACAAAAATATATAAATATATAAATACATAAATACAAAAATACAAAAATACAAAAATATATAAATATATAAATATATAAATACATAAATACATAAATACATAAATATATAATATATAAATATATAAATATATAAATATATAAATATAAATATTAAATATATAAATATATAATATATAAATATATAAATATATAAATATATAAATATATAAATATATAAATATATAAATATATAAATATAAATATATAAATATATAAATATATAAATAATATATAAATATATAAATATATAAATATATAAATATATAAATATATAAATATATAAATATATAAATATATAAATATATAAATATATAAATATATAAATATATAAATATATAAATATATAAATATATAAATATATAAATATAATATATAAATATATAAATATATAAATATATAAATATATAAATATATAAATATAAATATATAAATATATAAATATATAATATATAAATATAAATATATAAATATATAAATATATAAATATATAAATATATAAATATATAAATATATAAATATATAATATATAAATATATAAATATATAATATATAAATATATAAATATATAAATATATAAATATATAAATATATAAATATATAAATATATAAATATATAAATATATAAATATATAAATATATAAATATATAAATATATAAATATATAAATATATAAATATAAATATATAATATATAAATATATAAATATATAAATATATAAATATATAAATATATAAATATATAAATATATAAATATATAAATATATAAATATATAAATATATAAATATATAAATATATAAATATATAAATATATAAATATATAAATATATAAATATATAAATATATAATATATAAATATATAAATATATAAATATATAAATATATAATATATAATATATAAATATATAAATATATAAATATATAAATATATAAATATATAAATATATAAATATATAAATATATAAATATATAAATATATAAATATATAAATATATATAATATATAAATATATAAATATATAAATATATAAATATATATAAATATATAATATATAATATATATATAATATATATAAATATATAAATATATATATATATATAAATATATAAATATATATAATATATAAAATATAATATATATAAATATATAAATATATAAATATATAAATATATAATATATAAATATATAAATATATAAATATATAATATATATAAATATATAAATATATAAATATATAAATATATAAATATATAAATATATAATATATAATATATAAATATATAAATATATAAATATATAAATATATAAATATATAAATATATAAATATATAAATATATAAATATATAAATATATAAATATATAAATATATAAATATATAATATATAAATATATAATATATAAATATATAAATATATAAATATATAAATATATAAATATATAAATATATAAATATATAAATATATAAATATATAAATATATAAATATATAAATATATAAATATATAATATATAAATATATAAATATATAAATATATAAATATATAAATATAT
>JAREIK010003473.1:205000-265502 GCA_029783825.1 Sapria himalayana
ACATATAGATATATAGATATACAGATATACATATATATAGATATATGTGCACATATATAGTTATATAGAAATATAGATATATAGATATTTGTACACACACACACACACACATATATATATAGATATACAGATATATTGATATATGTACCCATATATAGATATATAGATATACAGATATATAGATATACATATATATACATATATAGATATATGTACACATATATAGATATATAGATATATAGATATACAGATTTATAGATATAGAGATATACAGATATATAGATATATAGATATACAGATTTATAGATATATAGATATACAGATATATAGATATATAGATATATAGATATAAGATATATAAATATATAGATATATAGATATATAGATATCTATCTATACAGTTATATAGATATACATACATATAGATATATAGATATATAGATATATAGATATATAGATATATAGATATATACATATATAGATATATGTACACATATATAGATATATAGATATATAGATATACAGATATATAGATATAAAGATATATAGATATACAGATATATAGATATACAGATATATAGATATATAGATATATGTACACATATATAGATATATAGATATATAGATAGATATATATATATATAGATATATTGATAAATGTACACACATATAGATATATAGATATATGTACACATATATAGATATATAGATTTATAGATATATAGATATATGTACACATATATAGATATATAGATATATAGATATATGTACACATATATAGATATGTAGATATATAGATATATAGATATGTAGATATATAGATATATAGATATATGTACACATATATAGATATGTAGATATATAGATATATAGATATATGTACACATATATAGATATCTAGATATATATATATATATACATACATATAGATATATAGATATGTAGATATATAAATATGTAGATATATAGATACATAGATATATAGATATAATGATATGTGTACACACATAAAGATATATAGATATATATATCTATATATGTACACATATATAGATATATAGATATAAAGATATTTGTACACATATATAGATATATAGATACATTGATAAATAAATATATAGATATATAGATATATAGATATATAGATATATGTACACATATATAGATATATAGATATATAGATATATCTACACATATATAGATATATAGATGTATAGATGTATAGATGTATAGATGTATAGATGTATAGATGTATAGATGTATAGATTTATAGATATATAGATATATAGATGTATAGATATATAGATGGATAGATATAGATGTATAGATATATAGATATATAGATGTATAGATATATATATATATATATATATATATATAGATATACAGATGTATAGATGTATAGATATATAGATGTATAGATGTATAGATATATAGATGTATAGATATATATATATAGATGTATAGATATATAGATATATAGATGCATAGATATATAGATGTATAGATATATAAATATATAGATATAGGGATATATAGATATATAGATGTATAGATATATAGATATATAGATATATAAATATTTAGATATATATATATATATATATATATATATATATATATCAATATTCAAATATATAAATACTTAAATACTTAAATTTTTAAATATTTATTTATATAACTATATAAATAAAAAATAATACATAATTAAATAAATATTTTTCGAAAAATCATTCCAATAAATAATTACTTAAATATATAAATATTATATTTTTATAATACATAACAAAAATATGTTTTGAATTAAAATATTTTATATAGATTTTTTTTTTGCAATAATGATATAATATCATATTTTCTACATTTCTTAAATCTAATAAAAAATTTTTAGTAATATCATTTTTTATAATTTTGTATTAAAATGATACATAGCTAGTTTCTTTAATCTCATTGATTTTTTTTTTAAATCATACGTTATAATTTTGTTATTTCTATAAAACAAAATATTTGATATTTATCCATATTGGATGAAATTGTATTAATATTGAAAAAAATTATTAATATCATATTTCTTGATTTCTAAATTAATAATCAATTCTAACTAATAATCTACATATTTTATATAAAAGAAATAAAAAAAAATTAATCAATGCATTTAAATTTGTCATTGAAAAAAGAACAAAAATAAATTAACTATTGAGGAAGAACATTAATAAATTAATAGTAATATTTACTAAAATATATGGATCATATACTATTAATTATTATATATCATACGTGACATGTTATATGATTTTATTTTTTTAATTTTAAATAAATGGAGGTGTTATTTATTTTATTACACATTTATTAGTGAAATGTTGATCTAGCAACTATATAAATTTTGAGAAGCGCTTTTAATTTTTTTAGTTTTATAATTGTCCATTATATTTCATCCTTCAAATTGCATACTATCAAAATATTTTTATGGTTTTTATAAATTGTTATGAAATTTATAAATTGTTCATTGTTTAAGTTGTGCCATTAGTATGGGTTATTCGTTTAAAAATTATTACATTTCATTGGAGGTGTTAAAAAAGTCTTGCTAGGCTAGCACGTCACATTTTTTGGTGGAACACTTGGGCCATCATGTCATGCCGGGCATGTCACGGTACTAAAGTCCCGTCATGCCTGGCATGGCATGACTCAAAAAGGGTAGGCCCGACATGGCTTGACTAACCCAAGTTTGCCAGATTTGAGTTGGTTCATGCCGAGCCTTTGGGATTTCATGATAGGTAACGCCGGGTTGTGCCGAGATGTGCTGTTTCATGCCCATTCATAATCGAGTAATCTCTAATTCTAAATATTATAAATTTTAATACAAAATTAAATAAATAAATGAATAAATACAACAAAAATATAAAATTACAATCAAGTCACAATTTACAACTCATAAAAATAATATAAAATAAATATTATAAATTCAATCATTCCATAACATAATATAAGTGCAAAATAACAATGCAAGTTCAAAAATTAATACAACAATGATCAATCCCATAAGCATTTAATGGCACCACTAGTGGTAAGCTCGATCTTAATTCTCATCAAAGTCCCATGAATCATCTTCCACCAACTCCTCCACTCTTGATGCAGTTATAGTATGATCCTGGATGTCCAAGCTCAAATTTTTCCAATCCTTCATGAATGCTAATGCCTCAATAATACATGACCACAATCTCAATCTTATATTTGAAATCACATTCACCACAACAAAAAAAAGTAGACTCTGATTCTATGCTCAATACCGGAGGTGTCAGTAGATTTCGTGCCTTCTTAGATAGCATAAGATGGGTAAACTCATGTTTTCAACCATTATAAAATATCAAGGTTCTTGTTATCGATATGTCATATAATTGTGCAGTAATCCGTATCTACATGCCAAGACAACTCGCTCCTATTCGATGGTTCATCCTATCATCTCCCCCACACTAACTGCATGGAGAAGTCATCATTTCTAAATATAATGTCAATATCTATACTCAAAGTCTGACTATAACTACTACCAGACCAAGTATTATAGTATATTAATCAGTTCGCCAATTTTTAGTACATGAACCCTTCAATTTGGTGGCCATAGTTCATGCACATGAACCCTTCAAAATATTCTTTATCCCTTTTACCTTTATCATAGGATATGTGCAAGAAGCTAGGTAATAAAGAGATAAAATAGTGGAATAGTACTTTAAATATTTGATTTTCATCTCAAAAACTATGGCACTAAATATAGGGTGACATTTAAACTTGCTAAATATGCAACTATAATTATGTATGCATCTTAGTGCAATGCAAGTGGTGAGAGTGTACACAAATAAATATATGTTCATCATTTCATAATAAATCTTTAGGAACTTCATTAAAAGAAATTCCTATATCTTAGTTAGTATCATCAATAATAAGTTCATCATTCTTACTATTTACTTAGTCAGATATCACATGTTCCTATTTCACACATGACTCCAACATCAGGTAAGCATAATCTCAATGGTATCTTACATCCATTTGAAATTTCTCCTTCTTTAGGCTCAAAAATAATTATAGACTACCAAACTCCTATTTTCTACTAGGCATACTAAGATATTTTATCGAGTTTCCTATTTTTTTAATATGGGGGAAACGGCTTTCATCCCTGCTTATTCTAGTAGGTTAATAATGTGAACCATGCACCTCTCATGAAAAATCTTACCTAATAGCTTATCTCTAATGATCATAACAAACATACTAATAGCGACCTTGTTATTAGATGCATTATCAGATATCATACTAAATTTCTTATTGTGAATGTTATATTCCCTAAAGATTCTCGTCATACACTCATATATGACAGGACCATCATTAGGTCATTCCTACATATATTTAAATGATGAGCGATGAGGCATTCAAATGTTGTATTATCATGATTAGTCTAGAAATTGGATGTCACGGACACTACTCTACTATATTTTTTAAATTCATTAATTATAGATTGTTTTTCTAACTTTTAATATTTAATTATGTCACTCCTACATATGGACTTATGAATATTATGATAAGTAGACAGTAAGTAGGTCTGTATGATACTAACTATCCTTGAATATTTCAAAAATCTAATCAGAAGACTCATGATCATAATCAATTTGGTCATGCATTTCCTCCCTAAATCATTGCAGTATATGAATAGAGTCAAAGAAGCTAAACTAGATCCAAATTAAAATAACCCACCACTCATGCTAAGTTGTGTTTGTCATTGATCTAATGCACCATATTTTTTGGTGCATTGATCGACATACCTCTTTAGGTAGCTCGTATCACTCATTCTTTTACATGTATATATTTTTGATAATATATACATTGTACTGATTCTTCATCGATACCCCAATAATTTTTATTTTTTATTATTTTAGAGTTAGTCCAAATAACTAAAGTTCTTTTTATTTTTTAGGTATTTGAGTTTAGGTCGAGGCCATGGGAGAAAACATGGTTTCGGCCTCAAACATTTCCATAGAGTTATTATTATTATTCATATATAAATCAATATTAATTTTATTATCATTATACTCACTATTAGCAGTGGTTATTATTTTTTGTTTATGTTTAAAAATAATTAACTAAGACTAATATTTTTAAACAACAAAAAATTCCCAAATTTTGGTACTATCTGGCTTTAGCATAATTCCAACTAGAGGAGCCATTCCTTTCCAATTTCCAACTTCCAAAGGATAGAGCCGCAACCATAGTTTTGGTATAGAGACAAAAAAATTAGAAAAAAAAAACTCTACATTATATTTTAAGATTTGAGAATGAGAGAGTGAAATAGCATAGGAGAGCACATAACAGATGAGAGTAAAGAGCATTAAAACTAAAAATAAAAAACTCAAAACAATTAATCTATATTTATTAATTTTTTTATTTAAATAATTTATAATATTTTATTTTTCATATTTTTTTTAATATATAAAAGAGCATAAACCCAACATCCATTGAATTTCTGCTTATAGCCATTGGAAAGAATTTCAATAGCCAAGATGTTGATTGAGATAAAAAAAATAATGATGTAATGTTGACACACATGCCCAATAGTGATAGTGACTACTATCACTATTGGGCACGTGTATGCATTCGCTCAATGCTATGATGCAGTTCCTTAGCCACTGTGACTTATTGTCCCAATGGGCCAATCTACCACATCAATGTGGTAGATTGGGTTTAATTAAAATTTAAAAACACTTGTCAATTAGCCAAGCATCTAGGTTGTGTTTGGCCCGACCTTAGGCAAGATAGGCTTTGGCCAAGCATGGCACAAGCCATGCCTCGAGCCGTCATGACCTGAGTCCATGTATGGTCATAATGATTTGACCATGCCATGTGGGGTCATGCATGACTCAGTCGAGTTGTGCCGTGTATTGTGCCCAGGCTGCCAACCCACTTGACACCTCTAGTTTTTATGTCTATTCTTGACTAAAATTCTATTTAATTGATTATAATAATCTTTATACATCATGAATTTAACTAACTTATTAGCACAATCCTTTCATTGTACAATACATTCTTTATGGCTATGATATTATCATTAATTCACAATTATACTTATCTCATATAATTTTAATGACTATGATATTAATTTTATATCATAACAATGAACTACCTCACTGGTACTAAAAGTAATAGTCATATCCTATCACTACAATTTTACCTTTAATATGACTCGGTACTCTCATATTAGAGTCGTGACCCTTTTACAAAGTTTTGAAATTTGAGTTATAAAAAATTACAAAGCTAAAACTATTCAGGTCATAGCCACCATATTTATTCAGCACTTGACTTTTGAGACAAAATATTATAGAATATATTACTCTAGTATAAACATTCTACATGACCACAACTCTTGTCTTTAAAGAAAAAAAAAGTGATAATTTTTATGTCCGGACTAATTGTTAGTGCCATAATATCTTTCCAACACAACAATAATATGCTACATTAGAGAAGTAAAGATTAAGGTCATGGTCACTCACAACAAATGTGGACACTTGTGACACATAAAAGGTTATTTTTTTTGTCATAACTACTTCCCAACCCCATGGAAATAGAATGCACACAAGAGGTGTATATCTTAGTACAATAGTCATATGATGCTCAAGATAGACCAATGCTAACAACATGACTATTTCCCAGTACAATAGTCATATGATGATCAAGAGAGACCAATACCAATATTATGACTATTACCTAGTAACAAAGCTAAATTACAATATGAGAGGTCATTTACAATATTCTGACTTTTCCTAGCACTAAGACTCTATATGAAAAACTAAAAAGACAAACACACAAAGTCATGATTGCTTCTCAATGTCACAACACATTGTTATAAAGATATTAGGCCTAAGTTACTTTCATTACCTAGTATTGTAACTTTATGTTATATAAAGATTAATATATATTCTAGAGTCATGGTCATTTTCTAGAGTCATGATCTCAAACTTAAGAGATGAAGACCAATGTGATAGTTTTATTTTGAAACTCACAACTTCTTAATTAAAGTAGTGGAAAATTGCTCGAGTATAAAAGATAAAAAAAAAATTTCAAAAAATTCATCTAGTACTTCTTCCTCTACGCAACAAGCAATGCCATAATATAGCTACCAACCCCTATAGACAAATTTCATATTTTTTAGGGGATCCAAAAATAATTAAGGAATACAATACTTTATAATAATCCATATAGTTGGGGGGCATGACTCTCAAACCATCTCTCTCTTTAGGGAAGATTCAAAATTTTCTATCAAAATAATATGTGCCCTAGAATTTATGTAACTTAGTTTGTATGATTTGAGGTTTTTTATTAATAGATACATTTTTATTTATGTCAAGTTATGGATATTGATGGATATGAGATTAAATAGAACTTGAACTAGGGTTTTGACTATTAGTAGGTTTGTACAAGATTGTCATGGTGGATGGTGATGTGTAAAAATTGATGCTCACTTGCATATATGGTAGAAAGGAAGTGACATCCCTTTCAACTACAAATGTGCAAGATATTCTTAAATGTTAAAACCAAAAACTTAGGTATGTTAATCATCATGGGTATGACTCTTATGAAGCCAAAAATATAAATAATTTTATATGCCATCCATTATACACATCTTAAAATAATTAGTTTTTGTTTGAGATGGATATTATATAGAATATTATTCTAAGGGTTTCATCATTAGTATTAAAGTTGCATTATTATTGAGAACGATTGTGACATACAATCCTCAAGATATGTGCAAGTAAATTATAATTCATAACTCATAAGGTGATGACAATCATTATGAGTTGATTTAACTAATATGGTTCCCACCATTGAAACTTAATAAAAGCATATATTAATTGCATAAGCATGACACCTACAAAGCTGAAAGTATAAATGTTTGCAAACTATATCAATTTTTGATCATTATGATACATGAGGCTAGAGAATAAAAGTATATATTAGAATTAATTATTAAAGAAAAGTTAATGAGTTATCTAAAATGTATGAGATTATGATTGGCTCTATAACATAGATGATTTATTGTCTTGATAGTAATATACTGAGAGAATAATAATGAAAGGACCACCATCAGGATATGGCTTAATAATGATAGCCATTTTTATGTCGTCAGGGCAAGGAGTCATTATAGAATAACTCAACTTTCATTTTATGTCTATATATATATATATATAATTTGAGCTAATTTGAATATATATCACATAAATTAAATGAACTAACTCATGGATCTAATATTGATTTCACAATTTGAATGTCTATTTTACTAGAATTGAGTCGTCTCTATTAAAAATATACTTATGAATCTTTATTGATGAGATACTCTAACCATTGAGATTTTAAAATATCATACAACCAACAAAATTAGGTAGCATAATAAATTTGTAATAGTTCTTCATCATAAACCTCAAGCTCAAACCAATTCTCTTTCGTTACATGAGAAATAATTTTCAAGAAATTTAATTTTCCCTAAAAATTAATTATCCCAAAAAGATAACCCGAGACTTCCACTTATACCTTTGAGAGGTTAACTTCTCCTTGATCTGACAGATGCCCAAGAGTGACTAAAGTAAAAGTATCAAGTTTTAATTATAATACATAAGTTTTATCATGGACTATTTTCTCCCCATAATTGACTCGAATAAAAGAGTTAATATTTATTTTTAAAAATAACCTTCCTCTTAGTATGTCTGATCCCTTGGAGTGATTTGCCTTAAGGCTATTTCAAAAAAAGGAATTCATTTGAAAATATTGCTTATCTCAAAATATGAACCTGAGAAACTTAGATTGGCCAATCTTGATTTTTTCAAATGAGGGGATAAAAGCAAAATAATCATACTAGTCATATCGACAATCTTCCTATTACTAGACAACTTTAGTATAGTAAGTATAAGATGATTTCCCACAAAAAGTAAATCATCCATAAGGATATATCCAGGTTTATACAACTTAGAATTAGTGCTTATAATTTCTCATAAGATGCTTACCTAATTCTATCCAACCATATATTAGATACCAACATTAGAATGTCATTTTACCCATTGCTTTAAGTGACCGAATGTCCATTAGTCTTTCTAAGATTATCTATATGAATCACACAATCTTACACCTCAATGGATAATAGTTCACTCATTTTTATGACACTTTAAATTAATCGGCATCTCTTATTTATCCCTAGACAAATATTCCTAATGCCAAAATATCCTTGATGTTTCACCAATGCATATCATGACCAATCCATAATCCCAATGCATTGACACCAAAAGATAATCAAGATTTAGAGTAATATTAAAGTGACCACTAGGTCCACCACTCCATCACTCTTTTGACTAACTTTATTGGACAGTTAAATCACTTATTTTTCTAATTTCAATTACAATATCTGAGCCAAATAAGTTCAATTAATTAAAAAAATTATATTTTATTTTTCATACAATTCAATTTATTATTTATTTCTTTCCCAAAAAAATAATAATTCAATCTACGAGTCTGGATAAATAAAAATATCTAATACCACATGTAGAGATCAAATTGTGATTGATCCCAAAAACTGGGAATTATTTCAAAGTTATTTCTTTGACTCATAATTAGGTTAAATCACTCCACATTTATTTTTTTTTAAATTGAAAAAACCAAGATTTCATTCGCACAAAAATTATATTCTTTAAATCCTAAAGTATATATCAATTAAATATCAAAATTAATTTCCAAATTAAATTTAAGATTAATTCTTAATATGCCTATTTTTGATAGAACATATTATGTTTTATTTTAGCAGAATATATCGAAAATGTTCATTGTATATCCTACACAAATTTGCTATAATATACACTTGTACATGCAACTCGTATTCAAATTATAATGATAGATTACTCAACAAATACATAGAATAAAACACATAAATTATAATAGTACAATTGTACAATTCACTCACAAATTAAAAATGAATTATAAATATTAACTAAAACATGTGATGTAGAATTAAGCTTGGGTTTTATTTTTCTAGTTTTGTGTTGCTCTTTCATTCTCTGAATTTTGGATCTCCGACATAGCCTCTGCAACATGTTCTCTACACAAATATTAGAACAAAACTTAGATGAATAATGCATGATATTTCGTTGGAACTCTGCATAACTACGCTCAAGCATACAAAAGGAGATAGATGAAGATTAAGAGTTATGGATTTAAAAAAAAAACTAGACCCTAAAGAGTTTTCAAGAACCAATCCTTTTCTGAAATCTCTCTCCATCCATTTGAAAACTTTTATATGTAATATAAGATTTTTGTTATTTATTTTTTTTTAAGTTTCCATCTTGAAAATTCTACATAAAGTTTTTGAAAATCCCTTATGTAGAAGGATTTTTGTTATTTATGGTTTTATTTTCACATGGTATCAGAGCTTACCCTACAGAGAGAGGTGTAGGTAGTGTGTTGCATGTAGGCGAGCTTTTGTATCAGCACAAATGCACATGTGTGAGTAGGTGCGTGTGCGTGTAGTTGACATGTGTATCTGCAACAGTACAAATGCACATTGCACATGCATGGTGCAAGCAATGTGTGTAAGCATGTATGTATTGAAGGCACGATGTGTGAGTGGTGTGAAATAATTGTGTGTGCAGCTGTGGCATGTGTGTGTATTTTTGAACCCAACGTAATATCTTACCCAACACGCAAGATATTATGTGAGCTCACAATATTATTATTATTATATTCATCCTAAACTACACAGATAAGTGAGACAAATTCTCTAGAAATGGAGTTAAGACTAAAGAAGACTACAGAGCTAAATCAAATTACCACTCACTTCATTCATTTCACACATCAAGCTAAATAATTCTTGGAGGTATTCTCAGAAAAGATAGATATAACTATGGGAGAAATACAAATGAAGCAACTTTTTAATATGATATTATTCAACACTCAATCTAATAATTTTATAAATTTTCATAGTAACATTCCGAGTGATCAAATCTTATTCAAATCAAAAATTATCATCAAACAAATTAATATTTATGAGACATACAGAGACAATGAAAAATCATCATATACAACATATCTTGGAAATAGATAAAGCATCAGTTGTGATAGAGGCCGAAATAGAAGATCATCAATATAATACACATATTGTATCAGGAGCGACCATACCAAAAATAGTTATTGTGAGTTATTTCTAGTGAGATTGCTGAAAGCACTACAAATTGAGAAAAATATGTTAGCAACTAGAGTTATTTATAAGTTCTAACAAGTTTACCTCAATATGAACCTTATTAAAGATGAGTATATAAAATTTCTCTTAGACAATAGTATATATTTCTCATCCTTCAAGTATTACAACTTTCACAACTCATCTTGTCATTTCAAACTATCAAGTTATTGACTCAAAAGCAAAGAATCACATCACAGATAATCAATTCTTGTTATTATTTTTTTACCAAAAAGTTGATCACTTAAATAAATTTTTATTTGAATAAGATTTGATCACTCAGAATATTACGGTGAAAATTTATAAAATTATTAGATAAAAAGCATAATAATATCATACCAAGTTGTTTCATTTTTATTTTCATAGTTACACCTATCATCCCTGAGAATACCTCCAAGATAACTTTGATTATGATAATAATAGACTTAACACTTCATTTTTTCATGTGTTTTATTTATTCTTGGATGCCCAGATAATTTTTTTTTAATGAATTATCATTCTTAATAACTCAACCATGATATTATTTTTTTACTTATATTATTTTTAAAAAGTTCAAAAGATTTTAGGTAAAAAAATTTTTGATCTTGAGCATAATGAATTGTATGCTGTCTCATCAAAGTACTTGAGCACTATTGACTTGTTACTTTTTTATTTTTAACTTGATTATTCATCTCTAGTCATACTTAAAACTTAAGTTGCCAATATTAAAGATATCTTTATATTAGAATGTGAGGTCTATCAGTTAAAAAAGTATATTAGGATTTCATATCATATCCATCAGACATGTGTGAGTAAAGACTTATTTGAATTTATTCACTTAAATATCTTTAGAACTTGTAGAGTTAAGATTATGAATGATTTTATTATAAAATAGAATGGCAAGAGAATGAAAGATATAGGATAAACAGAGGAGAAATTTCTTATTCCTTCAAGTATATTATGACTCATACAAAGGCTCCCTATTTATAGAGTTTAATATATGAATACATATTAAATATACCAATTAATACATATTAATCCATATCAATTAATACATATTAATCTATGAATAATAAGAGTAATAAGAATATCAATAATCAAGAAATTAATTGAGAGTTTATTAACATCCATAATATTATTCATAAAAATCACCCTTGGATGTTCATGATACTGCCTTATTAAAAACCTTATCAGGAAAGCACAGTGGGACAAAACCATGATAAAGGGAAAAATAGTACAGTATAAAAAATTTACTATTACTCTTCTCAACATCACTTTACATTTTAGAGCATGCACATTCCAATGCTATGAACTTGCCTTTCAAATGTTGTAATAGGTAGACCCTTGGTGAATAAATCTATTAGATTATTAGTTGAACGAATTAAATAAATATCAATATCACTCTTCTTTTGTAGATCATGAGTGAAAAAAGAATTTCAGTGATATATGTTTTGTCTTATCCCCTTTAATGTGCCTATTTTTTAATTGAACCATGCATGCAGCATTATCTTCATACAAGGTCGTCGGGACCTTCTTGCTAAAAGAACAACTACATGACCATCAAACATGATGATGTATTACAGATCTTAACTAAAAATATTTCCAATTTTTTTTATGAATTTCTACGATCTCTACATGATTAGAAGATGTGATGATAATTGATTATTTCATAAAATGCCATGAAATGGCTGTATCACCACATGTGAACAAATAGTATGTTTGTGATCGAAAATTATGAGGATCAAACATATATCCCACATCTGTAGAACCAATTAATTCTGCTTTGGATACATTGGAATAATATATGCCCATATCCATCATACTTCGAAGATACTTCAATATATGTTTAACTCAATTCCAATATTTTCTTGTTGGACAAGAACTATATATTGCTAACAAATTTATAGAAAATGATATATCAAATCGTGTATGACTTGCAAGATACATTAATACTCCAATAGCACTAAGATATAGTACTTCAAGACCAAGAATCTCTTCATCATCCATCTGAGGTCGGAAAGGATATATATTCACATCTAATGATCTTACAAACCATTGGAGTGCTCAATGAATGTGCATTATCCATATAACATCATTTTTACACCTTTGATATATAAGTTGATTGATGAAGAAAAATTTCATTTTCTAAGTGTTCAATCTGTAAACAAAGGCAAAGTTTTGTTTTTTCGAGATTTTTCATCTCAAATTCTTTCTCTAAGTTGACTACTGCTTCTGAAAGCTCATTCGTATCATAATTCAAATAATATTCACGTCATCAGCATAAACTGTAATTATAACGAACTCAGATCCAGATTTCTTAATAAATACACACGGGCAAAAGTGATCATTTTTATACCTTTTTTGTAATAAATATTCACTAAAATGATTATATCACATGCGTCCAGATTATTTCAACACATATAAAGATATGCATAAATTTATCGAGTAAAATTCTCGAAGACCTAAATTATGTGTTGCAAACAATTTTAATCTTTCTGAGATTTTCATGTAAATGTAACTGTCAAGTGGCCTATATAAACCATAACCACATCAATTAAACGTATACTAAGTTTTTCACGTATTGCCAGGCTAATTAAATATTGAAAAATAATTGCATCCACTACAGGAAAATACATCACTTCATAATCAATGATAGGTCATTGAGAGAATTCATGTACAACTAATCGCGCCTTATATTTGATAACTTTATTTATCTCATCTCATTTTCGCACAAATACTCATTTGTATCCTACAGGTTTGACACCATCAAGTATACGTACAATAGGACCAAAAATTCCGTGTTTTAAAAAAGAATTCAATGCTGTTTCAATTGTATCTTTTCATTTTGACCAATCATCTCTCTATCTATATTCTTCGACAGACTTTGACTCATGGTCCTTATTGACATTAACAATGTTAAGTGCCGCATTATAAGAAAATATATCATTGACATCAATTTTATTACCATTTCACATTTGGCTAGTTGTGATATAGTTTATCGAGATATGTTGATTGTCACAAGTTTCAAGTACCTGAATTTCTTCTAGAATTACAAATGGGGACTTTTATCAAGCCATCAATTCCTCAGCCCGATCCTTTGATCCTTTTCCGAGGATTTTATCTTTGGAACCAACTTGTCGACCACATTTCACTGATGCTTTAGGTCCATTAGCAAGAAATTATCATACATGGATATCAATTCTAACTGAAGAATTAGCCGCTAGTATTTAAGATGTAGTTACTCTATTTGGATTAATAAATGCATCTGACAATTAATTTGGTAAATTTTTCAAATGAATAATTTTTTGAACTTCCAGTTTACATTCCTTTGTGTGAGGTTCAAGATGAGACAATGACAAATGATTCGAACTAATAACTTTTTCTAACTGTTGATTTTTTTCTTTAAGTTTAAAAATCTGATTAATCAAAATGATAATCAGCAAAACGAACCATAAATAAATATCTAGTAGATGGCTTTAAATATTTGATTATCGATGGATATTCATATCCGACATGTATTCCCTATCTTCTTTGGGGATCCATCTTAGTACGTTGTGGTTGATCAATCAGTTCATATACCACATCGAAAAATTAGAACATATACCCAAATATCTTTAAATATTTAGTTCTCGACCAAAAATCAATTGTAAATGAGAGAACTCGTGATAATTTATTAGTCTAATACGAATCAGTGTCGTTACATACAAATTAGTATGACCCCAAGCAGAAGTTGAGAGCTTCATCCTCATTTGTAATGGCCTTGCAATTAATTGAAGAAGTTTAATAAATGATTCTGCAAGACTATTTTGTGTATGATCATATGCTACAGGATGTTCAACAGTTATTTTAATAAACATACAATAATCATTAAAATCTTAGGAAGTAAATTCTCTAGCATTATCAAGATGAATCGACTTAATCAAATACTCTGAAAAATGAGCTCGTAACTGAATTATTTTAGCAAGCAATCTAGCAAATGCTTGATTACGTGTTGATAGCAAACAAACATGTGAAAATCTCATTTATGCATCAATCAGAATCATAAAATATCAAAACAGTCCACATGATGAATGAATAAGCCCACATATATCACCTTGTATATGTTACAAAAATGAAAGGGATTCTGTCCTTATTTTTGTTGGTGATGGCCTTATAATTAACTTTCCTTGAGAACAAGCAGCACATGAAAATTCATTGTATAGAAAAATCTTTTGATTTTTCAGTGAAATCCACTTGAATTTTTAATGATTCTTCACATCATTATGAACCCATAATATCTCAATTAGTTATGTCAGATAATAAAATTACCTTCGTCAGTAAACTTTTAGTTTACCATGACATGTGCCTCAATTGTACTTATGTCTGTGTAGTACAAACTGAAAAAAAAAGAGTAATTTTTTCAATAAATTTTTCTTACCCAAGACAGCATTTGTAATATATAAATACATAGTGTAATCTTCATTCGTAGTCTCAATATGATATCCATTTTGTTGAATATATTTAAAACATAATAAATTTTTTTGAAACTTTGTAGAATATAATACATCATCAATATTATTTTTTTATTCCTCCGAGAAACAATATATTAGCTCTTCCGGAGCCCTCAATCTATTTTAAACTACCCGATATTGTATCCACACCTGATCCTTGCATTATTAAAAAGAAAAAAAAATTATCCTTAAGTATAGTATGCGTTGATGTACTATTTGTGAGACACATATCATTGTCATCGATTGAGGATCCTACTAGATGAGTTTCCATATTCTTTAATATATCTCTTGAAAATCCAACAGAGTTTGGTGCTGATAATGTATTATAAAATAGAAGGATAAGAGAACGAGATATATATGAGAAACATGAAAGAGTTTTCTTATTCCTACAAGTATATTGTGACTCGTACAAAGATTCCCTATTTATAGGGTTTAATACATGAATACATATTAAATGTACCAATGAATATATATTAATACATGTCAATTAATACACATTAATCTATGAATAATAAGAATCATAAGAATATCAATAGTCAAGAGATTAATGGAAAATTTATGGACATCCATTATATTATTCATAATAGATTTGATATATTTTATTAATTGTATTAATAATTATACATGTTTTATTTTGTTATTCCTTTTCTATTTTAGATCTAAGAATTTTTTTTTCAACTAATATATGAAAAGATAAAAAATTAATTTAATAAAAATATAAAAATTATTAAGAGTGACAATATCTTATAGTGTATGTCGAACAACTTTAGAAAATACTATATTGATCATAATATCATATAATAGATTTCTTGTTTTAGCTTACCCCTACAAAAGAGATTACAAAAATAAAAAATAAATATTCACTTGACATGACAATGACAATATCTCATCATGTTGCAAAATAAGCTTGATGTGATATAATTCTAATCATAATTTACCTGATAAATTGAACACCTTCTCTATCATTTCTTATCATGTGTTTTTTAGATCATGTACTCTAGAGAAAAAAAATTTAGATTACTTCCTAAAATTTTTAAAGTAGTTGTTTCATTTATGATCTCTCTCAGGATGTGATAAGATGACAATCAGAGTGATAAAAATAATTTTTTATCTTAGTTACTTTAATACTCAAAAAGGACACATCTATTATTCATCTGAGAATTAATAGAGTACTAGTAAGTACTATAATTATATTTTTTGAGTATTACTCATTTCTTAATGAGTCCAAGAAGGGTTAGGATTCAAGAGTAAAACCTAAATCTCTTACCATTCCTTAGTCATCTAGAATCTCATGTGGATCTTCAACTAGAAGAGAGTATCATATATCGATTACTCCTGAATTTGTTGGTTCATATTATGATGATTTTCTTTCAAGTCATCAAATGTACCAAGTACACAAAATATTGTTATTATAGAGAATAAGATTTCCTTAAAAAAATAAATTTATTTCTAATCTAATAGAGTTGGCAGCTCCCAAGTCAATGTATATCGCAACTACGAAAGAGTTAGGAGCAATGATACATGTTCACTCAAGACTTCAAGTTTATTTTAAGAGAAAAAATCTACATACAATAGGTTTAAAGAAAATAAAATCATGAGACATCAGATAATCCTAAAACTGACTCTTTGATTCAAAATTTCAAATTGCTCTCCGAAAAAAATTGAGACATTGTACTCGCTAGTATATTTAATAGGAATTATTATACTCATGTTTTTGTTTTTTTACTTCTTTTATTGTTTCTCTTAATGATATTATGTTATCCAAATCTTATTTTGAGGCATTATCACATCCAACATGTCACTAGGTCATGAAAGAAGATAAAAATGTCTTCCACTCTAATATGACTTACAAACTAGTACTTCAACCTTTGTGAAATATATGTTGTTAGTTGCAGATATGTTCACTATGAAAAGTAAGCCTTATTGCAATGAGGATTACTCAGACATTTAAAATAAATTATCAAGATATTTTATCTTCATTGCACAAGATTGATTCATGAACGAATAATTACATATTGACAACATCTCATAAATAATTAAATGCCAAGATTTTTCTTCATTGTGACCTTAATAAGCAAATATATATATATATATATATATATATATATATATAGAGAAACCACCAAATTTATAAGCAATGATAGAGTAATTACATTTAGTTTGCAAATTATGGAAAACTATACAACCTAAAACAATCATCAAAATCCTGATTTATAAGATTTTTACTAATAATTATCTCTTTTGATTTAAATATATATTACAAGTTACTCTTTATTTTTTCTGTAAAGTTCAAATGAAAGTTGATTTTGTTGATTTTGTATGTGAATGATATCCTTATCATCAGAGATAACAAGTTGAGAATCATTTAAATTAAAAAATATATTCAATCACAAATTTAGATAAAATATCTTTGAAGACTTACATATTTTTTCAAAATATAAATAACTTACAATAAGAAATATATTGTGTTATCATGGATGAGATATGTAATTAATACTCTCACAAAGAATGACCTTATAAAATGTTGTCTTGTGGATACTCCTGTTAATTCGTGTCAATCTCTTATATGATATGTGTCCTCCGCTCAACTCAATTAAATATATTAAAATAATAAAAAAAATAATTACATGACTATCATTGGATCAAATATACCTTGTACAATTAATATAGTTAGTTATTTTCTATATTCTCTACAATATTATTATCTTGATGCAACTCTTTGCAAATACTCAAGCATGTTGATATTGCTATATAACAAATAAGATATGTAATTGATATTTTGTTGAGATTAGCCTTTTATGGTATTCTTTAGTGGATATTTCCATCGAACTATGCATTGATATCTTATTTAATATGTGTCTTCCACTTGACTTGACCACATACAGAAGAATCATATGAAAAATTAAGTATCTAATTTTCATCAAATCAATACGACTTATACAGTCAACATAGCTAGTCATTTTATAAATTTGTCATAATATTATCATCTTGACATGGCTCTTCATAAAAATAGATATATAATAAAATCTTCAAAGGTTGGAACCTCTTTAAGCAATCACATTCACCTCTAGATGACTGATTTTTCATATTTCAATTGTGCATCAATTTGCACAAAGAGGAGACTGGCATGTGCTATTATACTTTTCTTACAAAGAATTTTATCTGGTAAAAACTAAGAGAAAGATGATAATGTTGAGATCTAAAGCAAAACAAAGTTTAGAGCAATTGTGATAATTAATTACAAGAACCAAGATACTTTGAATTAGACATATCTTTGAAAAAATAAGGTACTAGCTTACTTCTCTAATTAATATCTACTACATTAGTCTAACAGTAAATCATATAATATGCAATCTAATATTTCACGGGTAGAATAAATACATATAGGAAAATTACTTCTTTTTCAATGAAAAGATCTATGTTGAGACTATTATTATAATTTATATTCATATATCATCTCAGTCAATTCAATTGGTATATATTTATGCATCAACTTATCGAGTATGTTATGATTTTTTATTGGTTACTTTTAATATCTTTACTTTTGATGAGAGCACGCTATCAATTAATATTTATGGGTTGCCGATATATTTCTCTTTTTTTTATTTATAAACATTAAGTTTCACCGCTATCATTATAATTTTAAATTACATTTCTCTTCTGAGTTTTATTTTCACAATAACTTAATAGAAAAATACATATATACATAGTTGTTAAATCGAGATTCGAATCGAGAATCATAATACTTGATTAGTGAATCGAGAATTAGAATACTTGATTAGTGAATCGAGAATCGAATCATGAATCAAATTTTTTGACTTTTTTCTACGTTAATTAGTTCCTATTTCCTACAGTTGATCAATTTGTTTTTATATTTTAGTTTTTATTTTTATAATTTTTTTGGTATTTTAGTATTTTTTTACGTTAAATGCGTAATATCAAAGGTTATAGTTGTTTTTTTTCCATGTTAATAAATTCATACAGTTGACAATTTTTTTTATATTTTAGTTTTTATTTTTATGACTCTTAGATGATCTTGGTTCATTGAGAATCGGTAGTAAATCGATATATGTGAATCAATTTACGATTTAGCTATGTAGTTTTTGATTTGTGTATATTTTCAATTTTTTTTAAGAGTCGGATCGTTTACCCCTGAATCATGAATTGAATCGTGAATCATATGATTTTAATAACAGTGAATATATATATATATATATATATATATATATATATATATATATATTATTAATTTCATATAGTTATGATAAGTCTTGGTTGATTATAATATATATATATATATATATAAAATGATAAGAATAATTGATCTTATCATTGGCATACTTCTTCACACACAAAAATAAAATCTATTAAAACAAAAATATTAAAAACGTAAATACAAATGACATTATGTGAAAATCATGTATCAAAATGCTTATATAATAGACAAAAATGATTAGGATAATTCACATCAAAAGTTATCAACAAAATTATAAAAAATTAAAATAAAAAAAATTATAACACCTCTCGTAAAGTTGATGTGTACAAGTACACAACACAAAACTTAGAAAAAAGATAGTTAACTTAAAATATATTCAAGGCTTTTTTGAAGATTTCACTAGTTATTATGTTGTTTGGATATATGTTGTAGTAATAGTCTCATTATGAATCTTCTCCCTAAGAAAGAAATTAATTACATTCGCTCGTGAAATAATGGATTTGAGAATATATATTATGTTCTCTAACTATTAGAGAAAAGGATAAAAAAAAGAATGCATACCCGATTTTATCATGCAGATAACACATTCAAACTATTTCACAACTAATTATTATCATCTATTTGAACTCTTCCCCTGCATTATATCTCAAAATAAATATATGATTCTTATTTTTTTAGAAGAAAATATTATCTCTAATAAAAGTTCAAAATTTTACTGTAGGTCTCCTCTTAGTGCATATTATTGCCCAACTCAAGTCTAAATATCCAAACAACTAAAAATATCCATGATCCCTAAATGAGATCTCAAATCCTAAAGATTTCTTTACATACCTCATTATGAAAATAGTTGTGTCATAGTGAAGATACAAAGAAAAATTTAAGAAACAACTAATTATACAAACTGGGTATATTATATTTTATTTGATCAAAATCAATTAGTTACCATTGTATATAATTCTTATATAAAAAATTGAATCAACTAAATGAGTCACATCAAAAATAAAATTAATATCTAAATCAATAAAAAAAATTTGTTAGTGTACAATCCAAAAAACTAACATTTGCAAGACTATCCAGTGCACATCTCCTTTGTGATAAGATGATACCCCTCACAGAATAAGTGATTTATATGCCACAAAAGTATCAAAGTCTGAATATTTTTTATTTGAAATTTTGCTTTGAGGTGCACAATGAGTTGAATGATCTCCAACTCATCATCTTTCTTAATTAGAATGTCATCCATTAAAACAATCAATAAAATCATTATGGCATCAAAACTTCTTCGAAAAAATAAATAAAAACTAGTAATACACTTGTATCACCTAAATAAGGTGATTGTCTGTGAAAACCTCATGAACAAGACTCTCAAAAACAAATTAAGATCATACAATATTTTTCATAACCATCATATCACACCCGATTATACTGTTTCAAGCCCAAGTGGCTGCTTCAATTAAAATTACCTCATCAAGATCACATAAAGAAATATACTCTTCATGTCTAATTGATATATTATCTAACTGTGAGACACTGCAAGAGAAACAAACAATAATATTTAAACAATCTTGGCAAATATAAAATAAGCATCAGAGTAGTTCATGCTAAATATCTTGGTGCATCTCATCACTACAAGTCTCATTTTAAAATTATCTATCTTCTCATCTACTCTTATCTTTATAGTAAACACATACATACAACCAACAACAGACCTACCCAAAGATTGTGGTACTAATTCCCAAGTATCATTAGATTAGAGAGTATACATCTCTTCATCGTGGTCTGGCATCAAACTGGATAGATAATATATTAAAATAAAACTTTGGTATCATAGTATCATAAAGAAAAATAAAAGAACAAGGCAAGAGCATGACAAAACCTGTGAAGTTGTATTCTGAGTACCATTCTGATGTCCCTTCTAGATAGCGGCCAAAAATTTACGATCAGAGAAACTTGTTGTAGAATTGTTTGGCTTATTGGTAGGCTCGTCTATGGTTTGATGAGACTGGGTATATCCCTCTCTTTTAGGATAGACCCTAGTCCTAAGTAGTTAAGTCTCTAAGTTACTGACTCAATATAAGTCTATACTAGTAAATATTCAAATTATTGCATAATATGGGCCTGAAGAATATCTCCTTACTCAAAAAATCTAACTCTATCCAAAATGAATATAACTTAAATTTTTAGGTAGATATTAATATGTTATAGGAGTGATATCAGATTGAGTATAACATGCTCAAATATATCTGAACTATAGTTAAGGGAGAAATAGTAATAGATCCACGTGTAATGTCTACATTAACATACTTTTAGGCTTGTTAAAAAATAAGACATAATAAAAAAATAGTAATAGATTCCACTAGTCTCTATTAAAAAATATTTATATCTTTTTGGGTAATCGAGTATCTAATGAAGTCCCATCTCAAAATCCTAGATACAAATTTTTTTCATGCTAGAGATTGATCAAGGACAATAGAAATGCATCCAAAAACTTTGGAAAGAAGTGTAAATAAACTCTCTTCAATATTTAGAATCTCTTTAAGATGTAGAAGGAAAAGTAAATAATCTGAAAGGATAAGCACTGAAAAAGGATAAAAAATAATATCTAATCGATGAGAAATATTACAATTAAAATCATCTCTCCAAAAATATTTTGAAATATTCTTTCTAAGTATGAGTGATTGAGCTCTCTAAATCAAGTGTTTATTATTTCTTTCAGTAATCATATTATATTGAGATGTCCCAACATAGAAAGTCGAGTATATAATCTAATGATTTATATAGTCACATCTCTATTTTAATCAGTTTCATATATATTCTAATGTATTGCCCTTTCTCATTTTCTTAATATTTTAATCAAATTTATTTTTTATTATTTTATGAAAGATCCAAAAAATACACATAACTTATGATATATCTCAAAAGTGATATACTTATATATATCTCAAGTAATCATTAATAAAAAAAAATCAAATACATAAATTCACATCTAGTTGCATTTCTGTTAGGTCCTCATACGTCTGAATATATCAGATCGAATAGGTTCCTACCCAAGTCAAACTAAGATGTAGCATATGAAGCTATAATACGTTTTTCTAACTAACATGTCTTACACTAAACAAAAAATATTCTTAAGACTAAAATAATATATTCTCAACTTAGACAATGATTGATAATCAAGCTAAGAATACACGGATAAATAGTCAAACATACACACATTTAAAATAAAATATTATTATTAAAAAAAATATATAATATATCATGCTCAACCTCAAATAAAGTCATTCTCAGTGTCCTAATTATATAATTAAACATTAATAAAAATAAAAATAAAATCATAATTAAGTTGTCTAAAAAGATAATACATATAAAATAAGATAACAGATTAATTGAGAATAAGTAAAAAACTAATAAGCAACAAAAACTCAAGTTGGATACTACCATATTCAATGAATTTCAAGTTGAATACTCAATATTAGCTCATGTACTGATAATTAAAAAATATACAGTGAGTATACAAGTGAAACAACTATTGATAGTTGAAAGAAAAAAATAATTTATGTTACTTTAGATAGTTCTATAAGGATACTTTGATAATTCAAGTAGTCAATATATTTCACTTAATATTATGTGAAGATTTCAGCCTCCTCTTTACATATAATATCCAACAGCTATCTTTGTTGGGACTCATCCTCCTATAGTAAGTACACTAAATTGGTGTTCTCTCTTATTTATCTCTACAATAATAATGTCTATCCATATTGTCATTAAATTATAGTTTCTCCAAACACAAACTTAAAATGTACCAGATTATTTTTTTTTGAATCCCCTAATTTTTATTTTTTTATGATTCTGCCAAAATTCTAACTAGGGTTTATGCCCAAATCACCACTATGTCCCTCCAATATGCGCAATTAAAGTTACTGCCCAAAGAAACTACTATGTGCCACCATCACGTGCCAATGCCAACAACTTGCACCTCCTTGCTGGCGCCAATCGCGCATGCCTATGTTGCCACCTTGTGGCAGCTACCACCACCACTGCCACTTTATGCCACCACTATGCACAACTTGCACCTGCTGCATCTTTGTGAGAGAAAAGAATATTTTTTTTGTCTTAACCCCTTGATCCCTCTTCAAGTCATCTGAAAAAATTCTAGATGAATGCTCTACTGTATAAAAATATGTTGTCACAATGACCTCACCTTGAATCTTCTTCCTGAGGAAGTAATAATTCATATTTATGTATTTCATATGCTCATGAAATATCAGGTTGAATACGTTAAGCATCATTATATGACTATCATAATAAAGAATAATAGAAAAAAAAAGTTGAGACTAAAATATTCATAAAAAATATAAAAACATATCATAGACCTCTTTTTAATATAAGGTAGTGGTCAACATAAATCTGAATATTATTATCTCCATGAAAAATGTTCATAATCACTGAAAAAGATTAAGGGTTTTAAATCATTCTATAGATATTTCAATACACAAAGAGTTACGTCTAAGTAAATATGAAAATAAATTATAAAAAATAGTAAATTATATTCACTGCATATGTTATATTTGATCTAATAATAGTTAAATAACTAATTTTTTATATGATTCTCTTATAAATAATAGAGTTGACTAAAAAAATTACATTGAACAAAAAAATAGTATATATACTAATAAAAATATATGTTGGACCATAACCAAATAGTTTAACCTTGATAAGATTATCATACACGCACTTCCAATGTGACAAAAATATTTTTCAAGGAATAAATCACATATATTCCAAGAAAATATCTAAATCTTCCAAAATTATACGTCTAGAACTGTAATTAAAAGTACTCTTTGAGTTGAATAATCTCCAACTCATTATCCTTCAGAACTAAAATATTATCCAAGTATACAATGAGCAAAAACCCAATATCATCAAGACTCTTTTGAAAACAAAAATCTATAACATACCTATATAAACCAAAAATAGGAGAATATCTATGAAAATATCACAAACTAGGCTCTCGATTATTATTTCAAGTTATACAGTGTCTTCTATGAAAATATCAAGAGAGTACCTATATTTAAATTTTAATACTTAAATTAAAATAATTAATTAATTTTTAATTTATTAAATTAATAAAACATAAACAACTAAAATCTAAAAACTAACAAGTATCAGAATTAATAGCAGTATTAGTATCTGAATTAAAAAACATGAATTCAATCCAATACCAATCACAAAAATATAAGTGTCTGAATCAAGTCTCAAAGTAAAATGACAAAAAAAATTAAATAAAAACAATCCAAAAATAATAAATGAAACTAATAAATATCGTCAGCGTATGATCATTGATGATACTAGTATCAGTGTATCAATAACAGTAGGTCATAGTCAGTAAAGTAGACTTAGGTGCTCAGGTCAATCATCAATGTCTCAATCTCACATCAGTCATCAATCATCATCAATATCAATGTCCCACAAATTATCATCAGCAACTAACTCATCCTCTTTTATAACAGTCCTAGCATGATCCTGAAATGCCCAAGCTCGAATCTTCTTAATCTTTCATTCATGCTAATGTCTCCATAATATCTGACCCTAATCTAGATCTCTTATTTGAAATCACATTCACAGCAAAAGAAATAGTATACTCCGATGATACGCTCGACACTAGAGAAGTCAGTAGATCTCGTGTCATCTTAGATAGCACGGGATAAGTTGACTCATATAATTTTCACCACTGTACAATATCAAGATTCTTATTATCGAAATATAATATGATTCAATAGCAATCGGTATCTAAGTACCGAGATTGTTCACTCATATTCAACAGTCCACCGCTTTGTTTTCCCCTCGCTAACTAAATGAAAGTATTATCATCTTCGAATATGATATCCTTGTCCGTACTCAGAGGCTCACTATTACTACCATCATACCTAATATCATAGTAGTAAAGAGTTCAGTCAACTTCTCATAAATGAATCCTTCATGTTGGTCTTCCTGGTTCATGTACGAGGATATGTATGTCAACATTCTTTACCCCTTCCACATTAACCTTAGGATCCATGAAGCATGCAGACAATAAAGAGATAAAATGGTGGATCAATACTTTAAATACTAAGCTTCCATCTCTATAACCATATCCCTAAGTGTCGGGTCATCTCTAAACTTCCTAAACATGTTACTTATATTACATATGCACCCGAGTGCAATAAAAGTCATGAGAGTATAAACTGATGAACACATGTTCGTCGTATCATAAAAAATCTTCAGAAATTTCATAAATGAAATTCATGTAGCCCGATTAGTGTCGTCAATAAAAAATTTGACACTCTTACTATTGACATATTGGGATATCGCGTGTTCGTATCCAACACATGACTCCAACATAAGGTATATGTAATTCTAATGATGTCTCACATTCGATTAGAATTTCTTCTTCGTTAGACCAGCAGATAAACAGATAGTACCAAACTCTTGTTGTCTGTGAGGCATATGAAAAAAATTTAGTGAGTTCTATATATTTTCTAAAGTGAGGGATAAAACCTTCTTCCTCGCTTGTACTATGAGGTTAATGATGTGATACATGTATCTAACGTAAACAATCTCTTCTAATGACCCTCTCATGTTTTCATCATATACTCATAAATAGTCGGGTCATCATGAGAATAAAGAATCTCTGAGAATCCTAATATTTTTTTTATTTAGTATCCATTTATAATCTACATAGTAGGTGGTGAGGCATGAATAAGATGTATTATTGTGACTATTCTAGATATCAGACATCACAAACACTGTTCTACACTAATACCTAAATTCATTAATTATTATTTTTTTTTCTAAGTTATAGTATTTTAGTATGTCGTTCCTAAATGTGGACATAGGAATCATATGATATGGATGCTGAAATTATATATGCATGATATTGACTATCCTTGAATCTTTCTAAAACATAATTAGAAGATTCATCGTGGTGATTAATTTGATTATATTTTTACTCACTAACTCATTGCGGTATATAAAAGGGGTCAACATTGAGGCTGATCTCGATCCAGCCACAAATTTATCTATATTATAATTTTCTATGTTTACGTTTAAATTAAGTTAATTATCATTATTAAAATTATTATTTAGCATTTTAATTTTTTATTTATTTTTTAATTATATTGTAATTAATATTTTTAAAATAATATATTAATTAATATTAATTAAACTAAAACTAAACTTTTAAAGTTAACTAAAATTTAAGAAAAAATATAACTAAACAAAAATTTTAAAAAAATAATTGTAATGCATAAAATCACTTTTTTTTATGTCTACACTGCACCACAATCGACAGGTCACACTCCACACTCGAGTCCTGAAAATCAAAACGAAATGATTGACTGAGAGAGAGAGAGAGGCGAGAGCTGAGAGGAGATGGAGAGAAAATATGAGAGAGAGAGAGATAAAAGTTATAAATTATGAATCAGGGGGTTGTATTATATAGATTTAGAAATATTTTTTTTAAAAAAAGCATTTTTTATATATATTTTTGAATTATTTTGTGTTTTAAGGGACAAAATCCCTAAGGCCGTGGGTTCTGCCTCCTAGCCATTGGGGATGGAATCCAACAGCCAAAATTTAAAAATTTCAATTTTTTTTGGATCATTGGTTGGGTTCGACGGTCGAACCGACCCAAACAGTCACTAGTTCCAGAAGCTTTGGCGGGAGACATGGTTCGGATTGTGCCAAAATCTCATGCCTTCAGGCCATAGTACCAGGTTGTCCCTGGTCCAGCAAGAAGGCCCGGGTTACCTCGACGCAACACGAGTAGAAAGCCAGCCCAACACGAGTCCAAGCAGAATTGAGCCGGGCCGACCTTTGACACCTCTACCTCATTGTAATGAAAGTACAATGTGGCACGGGATAACCTAGCGCTCTTCTTCTAGATTGTTCATGAGTGCATGGTGTTGATAAAGTGCACATGCACAATGTCCTTATATAACAGACAAATCCTAATGAGACATTCCATTGATCAGATTCTTCCATCAACATATCATTTAAAGTAAAAGTACAATAAAGCTAAAAAATTATAACAAAATAAAAGAAAGTAGGCGGAAGTACCAAAAACCTATAACATCAAATATTACATACAACTCATTTGTTTTTTCTGGAGGACGATCGAAAGGGAAAGATTAGAAAAACTAATTGTTAAATTATTTTGCCATTTAATAGACTCATCTCTGATTTGAACATGCTATATATATTCTTTTATACTAGTATAAATACTAAGTAATGAATAGTAAAGTCTCATAGTTTTTAACTCAACGTAAATCTAAACTAGGATAGATTAGTGGATTATTATGTTATCTAGACTTGAAGAGAATTTTCCTTCCTAGTAATCTTTTTAGAAACAACATGATATATACTTATTATAACATATAATAATTTCATAGTAGTAACTTAATAATATGAATCAAGAAGTTTAGATGAAGCTAATGGGTGACTCTATATCCTAACAGGAAGTAAAAGCAAGACTATAAAAAATAAAAAAAAAGTAATGAATTCAATTATATTTTTTGGACTTTCTCCTTAAGCTTGCTAAAAAATGAGTCTTACTAAAAAAAATAATATTGGTATTCATTAATATCCTATCAAACCTTAGCGAAAAATACTTGTACTTTTTTAAAAATATTGTAGTATCCAAGAATGGCACATCTCAAGGTATTGTGTGTCATCTTATTTTATCATTAGAAGAAATCAATAAACATAACAAAATATCACATATTGTGAAAATATAAACTAGGGCATCTGATTGATAAGTTAGTTTGTGGTTAATATCATATTTTCCTAAAAAAATTCAAAATACTTCTAGAAAAGAAGAGTGTCTGAGTTGTTTCAATCAGATTTATATTTTTCCTTTATACAACAATATTTTATGAAAGTGTATCAGCACATAAAGTCTAATATTTAATCATATGATTCATGCAGTAAATACTGAAATTAGCTAACATATAATATAATATATTATCACTTTTTATTTTTTATATGTTTTATTAAATTTAATTTTTATTATTTTATAAAATTTTTGAAAAATAAAAAAATTATAGTCCATAATGAAAAAGAAATACTCGTGTAAATTAATAACAATAAATAAATAAACATAACAAAGCATATGAATTCCTCTCAAATCTTATCCATACTTTTGAGAATATTAGATTTAATGAGTATTTACTCACATCAGTATTCTAGGCATGATAAGAAATCTAGTATATTTTGCTAACTAATATAACTTTTATTCTAAGATAGAAATATCCTTCAAACTTGGGTAAAGAATTCTCAACATAATGAAAGAACCTAGTAGATCTTATCATTGAAGAAAAGATGTATAATCCACTTTGCTCAGTTGTAGACTAGTCCTCTTCGAATTCTTTTGATATTATTAATAAATATTAATAGAAGAAAAAATAAAATCAAAATTAAATTATATATATAGACAACTCAAGAAAAAAAGACTAACAAAATAATTAGAAATAAACAAAATATGTAAAACAAATAATGGGCAAAATTACATATTGTCATACTCAATGGATCTCGAAGGATGACTATTGACCATAGCAATATCATATGAACATGTAAATAAAATAGTAAAAAAAAAACATAATTAGTTTAGAGTTGTCAGACGGTTTGGGCCGGACTAGGCAGGTTATGCCATGCCGGGCTGGGCCCCCATGGCATGGCTCATGCCGTGCTAGGCATGACCCATGTGCTTGGCTCGGTGGCATTGTAAACCAGCCCGGGGCACCGCTCGACGAAGGCCCCGTCGAGCACGACGGGCAATCACTCGCGCGGCCTAATTTTTTATTTTTTTTAAACAATTAGACCCCATGACAGGGCAGTCTAAAAAAATTAGACAAACATGTCATGGGGCAGTCTAATTTTTTTAAAACAATCTATCACATGGCCGATTATAATTGACCGAGTTTCGCATGCACCTTCAGCATGGTTCGGCATGCTCCATCACGATTGTGCACCCGGCCGTGTTAGGCCGGTGGACCATCTGACCATGCCCTGCCTAGCACGGCACGAAAATTTTACCATGTTATGTCTAGCATGGCACGGTCGCATGGTCGTGCTTTGCAAAAATGAGTCATGCCAACACGACAAGACTCGTTACACACCAATAAGTTATCTATAATATGAATATTAGTTTATGAGTCAATAATACATAAATCTTAAGTAGAAGAATGAGTACTAAAAGCCATATTTCCTAAAGGTCTAGAAGGATCAATTGATGCCCCACTAGGATGAAATCCTGAATATCCTATTTAATAGGGATTACAATGAGATGAAGCTTTGAGGACCCCTAGATGGATATGATAATCAACTTGTCTCCCTCAGCTATCGCACTCACTTTATAGTCTCAACCTCAACTATAAAGATCTCTAGGAATTACATAGTTAACTAAGTGAGCTATGTATTGTGGATAGTAACATGATCAAACTCATTAATCCTCTAATCTTTGTCGAAGAAGTTGAATAACTAAGTGAGTTATGTATTGTCAGCTGAGATGAATATAATGATGTTGCAAACTCACATTGAATCTTACTTATCATCATCATCGTCAATCAAGCTTTATTTCAATTATTTTGGGTTGGTTTTATTGATCTTCCTTTTTCATTCCACTATGTAAAAAATTATATTCACTTTTAATCTTTTAATTATTAAATCTTTATTTATCATTTCTATTAATTCCTCTGAGACCTACTTCTATTTCTTTTTCCTCCTTTTACCTAAATAATCTCATATTTCCTAACTAATACACTAAAAGAACTATGTTGAACTTGACCAAATCACCCCATGCAATTTTCCTCATCTTATCATTTATAAGAGTTATAATAATTTTCTTCTTAATAATTTTATTTCAAATTTTATCCTTCTTAATCATACCACATATTCATCTTAACATCCTTTTCTCTGCTTCATCTTTTATATATGTTGCTTCTTGATTACTCAGCATTCACTCTTTTAAAGTATAATTAGTCTTATTGTTGTTCTCTATTAATTTCCATTTAATCTACATGATACTCGTATATCACAAAGAATACATAGGGCAACTCTAAAGTTGATTTATCCAACCTTAATCCTATGAGATATAATCTAGTCAATCTTCTTGTTTTTAATTAACAAGGAAACTAAGTATTTGAAATAATTGATAATATTTCTTGTTTTCTCATTTTAATTATCACAACATTATTAATCTTAACATAATTAAATTCATATTTCAAGCATTTCATCTTACTATGACTAATCCTAAATCACTTAAACTCAAATATTACCCTCCAAATTTCTAGTTTTTTGCCTAACATTATATCATCTACAACAACTAACATTATAGCATCTACAAATAATATACATAAAGAAATGTCTTATTAGAGATCTTTTGCAAATTCATCCAAAATTAGCTTAAAAAGAAAATGAATGAGTGATGATCCTTAGTAAAATCTCATAGTTATTGCATATTCATCCATAATTAGCATATGACTAATCCTAACCATGGACATCACTTCATCATACATATCTTTAATTAGCTAAATATATAATGTTTGATACTTATTAACACATAATACCCACCAAATTAAATCTTTTAAAATTCTCACCTTTCTCTAAATCAATATCTGACATACAAAATTCTTTTTTATTCGCTCAATATTTCTTGATTAAATCTTTGAATAAATAAATAATTATTATAATATATACTAGATTTATATTATGTAAATTCAAATTGATTTTCTAAAATTATTATTTATCTTTTTAATGTGTTCAATCACTTTTTCCAAAAGTTAAATAGTATGGCTTATGAGTTTAATACTTCAATTGTTGTAACAATCTTGGATATCACTTTTTTATTATTATAAGTAAGAATTATAATATTTAATTTTCATTTATCTGATATTTTTTTGATCCTCATGATCTTGTTAATTAACTTAGTCAACCACTACACACATTTTACACCCATAAGACTTTTCTTGATTTCACTTTCTTGAGAGTTTGCCTAACCTATGTGACTCTTATCTTATATAAATATCTAAGATTATTTAGCCCCTACCATTCTCAATATTCTAATCTAAATCCATGCACTTATTGAAAAAATTTTGAAAGTATATTTTTTATCTTTTATTAACTATTTCATCTTTTATTAGAATCTGATTATTTGTATTCATAATATACATTACATAACTAATGTCAATGCTCATCTTCTTTCTCATCCTAATCAGGTTATAAATATTATTTTTCTCATCCTTAATTTTGATTTATGATTTCACATATTACTCATCATGTCTTAAAGATTCACACTTAATTTTATTTACCACTCTTTTAGATTTCATTTTTGCCTCCTTAAACAAATTCATAATATTTTCATTCATGCTCTTCTGCATTTTTTTAGAACAAGTTAATTTATCCTTTATTGTTTGTTGGACCTCAAATTTTTCCCATAATATTTTCTTGTATGAGAAAATATTTTTTCTTAGGCATACTTAAAATCTATATAGATATCTTTTTTCTATAACTAATTATTTTATTTCACATAATCTTTATATCTACACCAAAAAACCAAATAACTTCGTCATCTAATTTTTTACTATAAACACTCATTTTCTCCCTTTAAGTTATATCATCTTATTTTTAGATACTTATTTAAAGTTTTCCTATGATCATATTGTCTAAGATGCAAATTTATTATAAATAGTCTATGTTGAATGGCTAGATTATGCCTAAAATCACTTCATAATCTTTGAATAATATTCTAACATATCTCCTAAAGAAAAAAAAAATTATCTGACTTCTATTAAAATCACTATTAAAGAGCATCGAGTATTTATCCCTCTTCTAAAAGTAGATATTATGCATAATAAATTTATGAGTTTAAACAAAATATAGGATTACTCATCTCATTTTAATTCTTTTCTCCAAACTTATATACATCATGACATCACTCGTAGTCTCTATTATTTATCATTACAAGCCCATTTAAGTCTCCATCAACTATGATCATTTCTTACTTTAGTATATATTGCATTAATTCATCTATCTTTACAAAAACTTTTAGGTATTCTACCAACTACAATTTAAGTTCTACTTGTGAAGCATAAATAATACACATTTAAAATTTCTTCGTCTGCTACCAATTTCATTGTTATGTCTATCACATATTCTCTTGATATTTATAATCTTATCTTTTAAATATTCAGCCATAATTATCTAAACATTATTCTTATTTGTCTATTGCTTGCAACAAAGGGATAACAATTTAATGTCCTATATTTCTTACTCTATCACTTCATTTCTTGTATTGAGTTATTACATAATAAGAGCGTAGAATTAATTGATTTCAATATTTGTATGCTTTATATTATCAACTAACTCTATGCTTTATCATTCAATAACCATATGTTCCAAGAATTTAACCAAAACTACGAACTCGAGCTAATTTTTTTACCCACTCTCATCCAGGAAAATGTGGGAACTCATGATCTTTTGACACTACGATCAAAATTACTACTCCTACAGTTGAACAATATAGCATGTTGCTTAAAACGAGTTACTTTCTAGCATTAACATATATTAATAATTCATATTAAATTTGTGAGAAATCTATCAATGTCAGCTAGCAACCTAATACTACTCTCCTCATTTATCTGCACTTGAGATGAGCAATACAAGCAAAACTGACTAGACAAAGGACTAAAACATATATATATATATAGACACACATACCCACACAGACACAAACACACACACTCACACACACATATACAGAAATAGAGATGCACATGAAATTCCTAACCAGTGACTCCAGAAGCAAGGGTTCTCATCAAACATTGAACTAGTTGCTTCTCCCTTCTTCTCAAACAACTTTGATGGAAGCAAAGATGTAACAATCACTCTTGCATTTCTCTTGGCTGCCTCCACTAATTCCATATTTCTCATCTTGGTTTCAGCTGTCATCCTCTCCTCCATCAGCAGCACTAGCAATTACAAGTCAAGTCCAACAACTAGTTTAATTGATGATTGAACAACATTTCTGGAATCTTCTCCTTCACCTAGTATATTTGCTCTCCCCAAATCTCATCTTCATACTCTTCTCTTTCATTAGTTGTGGCTATCTTTCCATGGTGTTGTGTGTGTGTGTAGCTCATTCACCAATTGTATTTTCTCATTGCACAAGAATCTCATATGTCATGCAAAATAAAAATATTGAAGCCAACTATATCTTGATGTACTATCACATTGCAACCAAAAGTATTAAGTATGTCTGCAAATACTCCTCCATCAATTTATCAATGAGTGGTTCTTTCGTCAGGTGATCTATCATTGTAAGATTTTGATTGTAAACTTTTTAATTATTTTTATTTTTTATTTTTTTGATGAGAGCACACAATATATGGGTTATCTCAATCACTTTGACTATTATATAAGTGTATTTGATGTGTGAATTTCAGTGTCATTTCCATTTATATTTTTAATATTATTGTTCTAAATACATTAGAACAAAAAAAATTGCAAAAATAATAATTACACGCACACAGTGGTGGCAACGAATGCACACGGTGATAATAACAATCATGCATGGTGGTGATAGCAGAGGCGCATGAAGTTGAGAAGCAATAAACACATAATTGGTGGCACATTGTGCCACACGAGGTTTTTGAACAACTTCTCATGTTGCACAATAGCGGCATGCGGTGGCGCACATTGGTGATTTGGGCAGAAACCCTATGATGAATCTAGGGCTTTGGCAGAATAGTAAAAAAACACAAAAATTAATGGTTTAAAGAAATCTTATCATAACAAAGATAAATAGAGGAGAATAATAGCTTATATATTCATCATAGGAGGATAAGTCACACCAGAAATGTCGAGTAGATACTAATCCAGAAAGGATCTCGAGAGTTTCACATGAAATTAATAGAAACATATTAAATATCATAGTCATCTAAGAGTACTTATAAAATACACTTATCATGATACTTACACTTACTAGAAATGAGTACTAGAGATGTCGAGTGAGTCGGGAAGCCGGATACAACATAAGGCAAGGCCCAAATTGATCGTGTCAGTCCCGGCACAACACAGTCCAGAACCATGCAAGGAACTAAATTGTACTAGCCCAAGACACAACTCATGTCATGCTAGATTGGAGCGAGCTGTGCCTTGTGCTAGGTCAAGCATGACCTTCATGCATGGCCCGGTGATATGGACCACTAGCACGATGACCCATTGATATGGACCACTAGCACGATGACCCATTGATATGGACCACTAGCACGATGACCCAGTGATATGGAGCACTAGCATGATGACCCAGGATTAGGCACATATGGGTCATGGGTCACAGGTCAAGCCTTGTCGGGTAACTGCTAGACAAGGTTGGGTATTTTTTTAAAAAAAAAAAATTGACCAAGTAATCCAAGTTCGGCTTACTTGGCCGAGATGTTAGCGTTCGGGGCATTTAGGGCCTCACCAAAGTCGGCAAGACCGGGCATGGCTCAGCATGACCCAGCAATGATGCAGGCCAAATGAGTTATGTCAGGCCTATTGCTTTGGCAGCCCTGCCATGCTGGGCACAACACAAGATCCATCTAAAAGGTGTCAAATGGGTCGGGCTGCACGGCATGGTCCGGAACCATGCCGAGACCCAATGTGGGATGGCTCGAGGTACGGCTCAATTCGTGCCGTGCATAGCAAACCTGGGCCTCATGTCAGGGCAGGCAAGGCCCAGTACCCAAGCCCAAAGGCACGGTTCATCGGCACAACCCAAATCATGCCCCGCCACCAACCCTAGATGGATGGATCTCGGGCCAGAGTTCGGGCTAGTCTGCATCTGAACTACGAAGTCCGAACGACCGAACCCAAATGCCCAAACTTCCTACACATTTTAGAAGCCCAAGTTCTGGAATCTGTGACCGTTGGGTTGGTTTGATGGTCGATCCAATCCAACGGTCATAAAAAATGTGTTTTAAGTTTTTGGATTCGAGCCCAAACAACTAGTGGCAGAAATCCGACGGATGTCGTGATTCTGCCCATTTAAAATATTAAAAAAATTCAAAAAAATCCAAAAAAATAAAAAAAATAATTTTTTTTTAAATTATATTTTTGAAATCTATATATATACCTCATCTCATTCTCAAACATATATCCATTTTATCTTATATCTCCATCTCATAGTATCTCTCATCTTGATTCTCTTATCTTTTTTTTTCTCTCTCCTTTTAGTTTTGACTTTCAAAACTCGGGTGGGGACTACCAATTACAGTCCAAATATCATAAAGCAACTGAGATTTTATGAATTATGAGTATTAATTTTTAAATTTTGTTTAGTTTAGTTTTTTTTATTTTTATTTTAGTTAAAAGTTGTAGTTTATTTAATACAAATTAATATTTAATTTAAAAAACAAAATTTACAATATAATTATGAAACTATTAAAAAATTAAAATGATAAATATTAATTTTAATGATGATAACGAAATTAATTTAAATGTAAACATAAAAAATTTTAATTTTAAAAATGATAACCCAAGAAAAGGTCTGAGACTGCCAAAACTTTGTTTACACCAATCGACTCGACCCAAAAACTAAAAAACAAAAAATTAAAAGAAAATAAAAAGTTTAAACTTATTTTAATATTATACAACCTAAAAATATTAGGGGTGTCAATGAACAAACTGCACAATATAAATATTATAAAAAAATATTAACATATAAAAATTCATATGAGAATGTGCACATTAAAAGGTATGCCGAAAAATGCACCAAAAAACTTGATACATTAGATCCTAGACAAATCTAATTCAGGAATGAGGTCTTTAAGATTGGATCCAATTCAGCCTATGTGTTGACCCCCTTCATATATCACAATGAGTTGAAGAGGAAAAACATTGTCAAATTGATCACCACGATTGGTCTTCCAATTAGATTTTCGAAGAATCCAAGGGTAGTCAGTATCATACAGACTTATTTTTAACCTGCATATCGTAAGATTTCTATGTCCACATTTAAGAACAACGTACTAAAATACTATAATTTAGAAAAAAAAAATTACTAATAAATTTAGGAAATATAGTGAAGTAATGTCTGTAATATCTTACACCTGGACTAGTCATGACGACACACCTTACGCATGTATCACCGCCCACTATGTAAATTCTAAATGGACACTAAATAAAAAAAATATTAGTATTCTCCGAGATTCTTCATCCTCATGATAGCCCGACCATTTATAAGTATATGATAAAAATTTTTAGAGAATATATTATTCAAAATAAAATATATAGTATCATATTCGATAATATATCTAATAATGGAGTAGTCATTAACATATTAGTTAGGACTATTAAAAATAAGCTATTAGAAGAGATTTTCCATGTTAGATATATATGTCACGTCATTAACCTCATAGTACAAGTGGGGATGAATATTATTTCCCCCCACATTAGAAAATATATGTAACTCACTAAAATTTCTTCGTACACCTAGCAGACAACAAAAGTTTAGTAGTCTATGTTTTCAAATCTAAGAAAAAAAAAATTTCAATCTAATTTGAGATACCATTAGAATTACACATATTTAATATTGGAATAATGTATTGGATACGAACATGTAATATTTGACTACGTTAATAGTAAGAATGAAGAGCTTATTATTGACGACACTAACTAGCTATGAGAATTTTATTTATAAAATTTCTAAAAATTTTTTATGACATGATGAATAAGTGTTCATCAATTTATACTATCACAACTTGCATTGCACTCAAGTGCATATCCAATATTAATTGCATGTTTATGAAGTTAAAATATAACCCAACATTTGGTGATATGGTTGTTGAGATGGAAACAACATACATAAAGTACTGATCCACCATTTTATCTTTTTATTGTATGACTATTTGCATGGACCCTAGGATTAAGGTAGAAATGGTATAAAATATTTTAACATACATATCCTCTAGAGGTGTAAAATAGGCCGAGCGGCCTGGGTACGGCCTGGGTCCGGCCCAAGGCACGGCCCGACTCTGTCGTGCCTAGCCCAACATGGCAAGATGCAAACTCATGCCCATGCCGGGCCGGGCTCGGCCGAGGGTCTTCAGCCTGATGCCTTACCATGCATGACCTGGGTGCATGACATGTGGGCACGGCATGGGTGACGTGCTCGATGACCAATGAAATGATGCCCGACGGGGGACGATGCGGCGTCGCCCGACGGGCGATGGATGGGCAAGTCCGATGGGAATGATGATGCGGCAGCGCACCGGCTCAGGTCTCAAACCCTAATTTTTAAAATTTAAATTAACCTAAACTTATCCAAACCCAACCTGATCCGGCCCGAACTGACCTGAATCTGGGTTAATTTCAAGCCACGAGACATACCATCCAAATAACCGTGACGTGTCATGCACGGCAAGTGAGCCCGAAAAAATGGGCAGTGCTGGCCCAGCCCATCCCGTTTGACACCTCTAATATTCTCGTGCATGAACCAGGAACACCAACCTAAATGATTCATTTACAAGAAGTTGACTGAGCTATTTACATACTTAGGTATGATGATAATAGTAGTCAGGATCCGAGTACGAACATGTATACCATATTCAGAGATGATGACTTCTCCATTCAGTTAGAGAGTAAGAAATGACGGGATGGACTATCAAATATTAGCGAGTTGTTTCAGTGCTTAGATACGGATTATTTCTCAATCCTATCACATACCGATAATAAGAACTTTGATATTTTATAGTGATAAAAATCATATGAGTTCCCCTATTCCGTGCTATCTAAGATGACACGAAATCTATTGACTTCTACGGTGTCGAGCATTGTATTGGAGTCTACTTTTTCTTTTTGCAATGAATGTGATTTTAAATACAAGATCGAGATTATGGCTAGATAATGTTGAGGAATTAGCATGCATGAAGAATTGAGAGAATTCGAGATTGATAATCCAGAATCGTACTGCAACTGCAGCAAGAGCCAATGAGTTGATTATTAATGATGATTCATGGGAGTTTAATAACGATTGAGATTGAACCTATTGTATTACTTACTACCTATCGCTAGTGATACTATCATACACTTACGAGATTGATCTTTTTTGGATTGTCTTTGTTTATTTATTTTTATCATTATTGCTTGCTGCTTTTATTATTATTTTGTTCTTTATTTATTCAAACACTTACTTATTAGGTTGATATTTTATGTTTATGAGTTTATTTTTGATGTATTCATTTTTATCTTTTAATGATTTAATCGTGCTTTATTATTTTATAATTTATACGTATTTTTAGTTGAGTTATGATTTGTGATAGTAATTTAATTTTTTTATTATATTAATTTAATTAATGAATTTAGTATTAAAATTTAAATTTTAAAATATATTTGAAGTTTGGGATGACCCAATTTCGAATGGGCCAAAAAGACACGACCCGGCACAACCCGATAAGTCTAGGCAAGACTCGGTAAGTCCAAGCAAGACCCGATAAGTCCAAGCACGACCCGGCACGACCCGGCAAGTCCATGCATGACCCGGCCCAAACTAGCTAGGCAGGATATACTGGGCTAGTACTTCTCAAGTCATGCCATGCCTGGCATAGTTACTGTACTGGGCTATGCAGGACACGACACTATGGCCTGATTGGGCCACCAAGAAATGGGATGGGCCTACCCAGCCCATTTGACACCACTAATCCATCTTGTGCCAAACACAACACAAGATCCATCTCATGTCATGCCCAACACGACACGATGACATGGTTAGGCCACACATGAACGAGTCGTGCCTACATGAAATGGTTGCATAGCTGGACCACGCATAAATAGGTCGTGCCAACATGCCACGACCCATTTGATACTTCTAAAAAGTATAAATAACTATTCTCTAAGATAATAACAAATCTTTTTTTTTTTGAGATTTTACTAATTATTACTCATACACTCAATATAGACTCATGGCTAATCAACACAAGAGCTAACACTCATGATCCATATTATCATTAATTATATCATATTCATTATATCATCTTTTGTTCTAAAAACATTATTATCACTAATGACAAATTTTTGAAAGTTATTAGATATTTTAGTATCCAGCTTGTGACTTTGTTATTTTTGCAGCTCAACTCTATACCTTATCTTTGTTTTAACTTGTTTCCAATTGTCCTATTAGTTTATATTATATGACTTATCTTTTCAGATAATTCAACTCTGATTTTATTTTCACTATTACTAAATTTATTTGTATAATTAGGAGACTCTAAGAATATCATATTTGGGATTGAACAAAATGGAGTGTATGTTCTATCTTCGACGGTAAGATCTTCTAAATGTTTGAGTGTGTTGGACCCTTTATCTGTGCATTTTCAGCTCAGTCACTCATTACTAGCCAAATTAAAAATATTGTATTCTAGTCTTAGGGGTATTTCAACCATAAAGTATGAGGTATATCAATTAGAAAAGCTTACAAAAGCTTATTATGCTATCAAATACACTCATATTGACAAATATGCAACCATAAAAATTTAAGTATATAATTATTTTTTCAATAATTACTTGAGATATACATGAGTATAGCTCTTTCGAGATATATCATAAATTTTTCTATTTTTCTAATCTTTCGAAAAATAATAAAAAATCAATTCCATATAAATATTTAAAAATTAAAAACTAACAATATATAAAAACATATGTCAGACCAATTGAGCACTAAAGTTTTAAAAGACAAAAACATAAGATGAGATATTTTTATGTTTGTGAGACGAGGTGTAAGCCTCGAGGCGTTAAGGCATACGTTTTTTGAGCATCCTAATATATAATTAATTAATATTTAAAATATATAAAATAAAATAACATAAATAAAAAAATAAAAAAATAAAAAATCAAAGTTTTAAAAAATATTTTTAAGATGGCCCTTGACTATAAAAATAATTAATAAATATATTATAATTTATAATATATTTTTAAGATGCCTCTTCGCTGGAGCTCCCTTTGCCCTCTCCCCTGACCCTCTTCCCTGCTCCAGTGAGCTCCACGATGGATCTCGAGGAGCTCCATCGAGCTCAATGGAGCTCGCATGGAGCTCCCCTCGCCTTGTATAATATATTATAATATATTTTTAAGATGCCCCTTCGCTGGGGCTCCCCTCGGCCTCACCCCTCTCCCCTCGCCCTCACCCCTCTCCCATGCTGCACAAAAAGCTCGATGGAGCTCGCTGGAACTATACGAGCTCCATCATGGAGCTTGCTGGAGCTCGTGTGGAGCTCCGTCGAGTTTACATTTTTCTTTGTAATGCCTTGAGGTGTTTTATGAACACCTCGCTTTGGGGGCACGCATCAAGGCGTTAAAGAAATACTTTTTAAAACACTGTTGTGCACTTATTGTATTAAGCATATAATTATATATCAAATCATGCATAGACATACCTCAACAAAATGAGATTATTAAAAGAAAATATAAATATCTGAATTGAGACAACTAAAATATCCTTACTTAAATAGAATGTTTTGAAATTTTTTGGATAGATTAGATGTGTCAAGTGGGTTAGACAGCTCAGGCACGACAAGAGGCATGACCCGAATTAGTCATGCCAGGCCCAACACGACATGGTCTAGAACCATGCATTGACCTGGACCATGCCATCTTGAGCCATGATCCACATACTTGGTCCATTGGCACAGTCCACCAGCATGGTGACCCATGGCCGGGCAATGGATCACGGGTCATGGATCACACCCAGTCAAGTAATTGCTTGATGAGGCCAAGTGTTTTTAAAAAAAAAACCCAACCACATAAGTTAGGTTCAACTTACATGGACTGCTGTCCAGGGTCTTCAGGCTTTGACTTTGGATGCCTATTACAATTTCATATAACAAGTGCTGAAAGCGATAGTTGCATCACTTTTGCAGTCTTGAAAAAATAAATTTTTAATAAGCAATTTGTAGCCACCGAATTTTCCAATACCTACAAGCCAAAAATCTAATGATTGTCATATTTTTAGTCATATATATTAATAAAAAAATTAAAACAAAAATAAAAAACATACATTTTTTTAATATAAAAATTTTTATAAATACAGAATTATATTTTTTTAAATTTTATTTTCTATTTTCTAATTATCTATTTTTCTCATCTCCTGCTCCTCTCTCTCTCTCTTCTCTCCTCTTATACTTCTACCTTTACTACTTTTTTACTACTGTTATATTTATATATATGTAGTGCAACTAAAAATTTAAATTGAGATTATAGGTGATGCAAAAGAAAGCTAATTACAACAAAGAGATTGCAGTTACGGTATACTTTTTTTATTATTTTATAAATTTGTTATTACATTTTTATAAATTAAAAAAAATAAAAAAAATAGCAAATAATTAATATAACAATAATGAATTTGACGCAAATATAGATAAAAATAGTAACCTTACAAAAAAAGTTGAGGCTGAAATTAGGTTATCTTCAATGATCTCAAACCAAACTTATTTACTGCCTAAAAAATAAAAAATTAAGTGAACTTTATTAGTATGAAGACTTTAAAAGATACTAATTAATACACCAAAAAATATAATACATTAGATCCAGACAAACCCAACTAAACAACAAAATCTTTTAAATTGGATCCTGTTCAACTTCATTAGACCCTTCAAATATCACAATGAATTTGGGAGGGAATGTATGATCAGACTAATTATTATTATGTATCTTCTGATTTGATTAGATATTCATATGGTCATATGGTAGTCAATTTTATGCATTTTTACTTATCACAATATTATCCAAGATCTTCCAGTCTGCTTATCATAAAATTCCTAGGCCAACAAGTCAAAATGACATATAAATATTATAAGTTAGGAAAATAATTAATAATTAAAGAATCTAGAAAATATACTTGAGTGATACTGGTGAAATCCAATATCTAAACTAGGCGTGATAATATATTTTTCGCATGTCTCACCACCCATTATGTAGATTCAAAATTAAATTTTAATAAAAAAATTTTAGAATTTCCTAATATCATTCATCTTCATGATGAGTCTGTCATATATGAATATATGATGAAGATCTTTAAAATATATAATATTCAAAATAAAATATTTAGTATTATTTTTTATAATACTTTTAATAATAAAGTAACTATTAATATCTATTAGTATGTATGTTATGCCGAGCAATGAAACATGAATACGACAATGGATAAAAGTGTCCGTGTGTCGGACACGTGAATACACCTAGACATGCTTCAGATACGTGTCCAATATACCACATGACATATCATTGACCAAAATTGCAGGTCAAAGTTTTTGATACGATTCCAACACATTTTAGAGATGACTGGACATGCGATTCGAGAAGAATTTCGTAGTTTCAAAGCTGGAATGAGGGGGAGGGGGAATTTTGGAGCTGGAACAGTGTGGGTGGGATTTAAAAGTATGATTTTAATTTTTAAATATGCAATATATAAGTATGATTATTTATTAAATATAATTTCAAACCTAGAAAATTATTTATAAAAATAATGTTTTGCAACTTATTTTTTATTTAGCTAAATTATTTTTTAAGAATAATATTTATAAATATAATTATTTTTATTTTATCATGTTGTATCCTAGTCGTATTCGTATTCTAGTTTTTTGGAATTTGCAGTGTCTCCGTATCCCATTGTGTCGTATCCCAATGTTCGTGTCCATGTCCGTGCTTCTTGGATGACGAGGATCTATATGGGTGTATCACATAATCAATCTGATAACAAAAGAAGGAATGAAAATTTTTACCTAAGCATTTAAAAAAATAATAAATTTACTAAGATATTTTAGGATAAATAATAGATAATAGGAATTTAATACTCTTTGTTTGTCAGTGAACCTAAAAAAAATTCAAATAAACGTGAAACACTATTGAAATTACACCTACATGATATTAGAGTCATGTATTGGCTACCAACACATAATATCTAACTATATCAATGATAAGAGTGATGAACTTATTATTGATGATTTTGATAATAATGCAAAATTATCTTTTATGAAATTCATAAAAATTGTTTATGACACGACCATGTGTTCGTCTATGTATACTCCAACAACTTGTATTGTACTTGAGTACATACGCAAAATTAGTAACATGTTTTGTAAGTATAGAGTTCATGTATTTAGTATCATGACTGTTAAGATGAAAATCACAAATTTAAAATATTAATCCTTCATTCTATCTCTTTATTGTTTGGCTACCTATATGTATTTTACGATTAATGTGAGAAATAAAATATATTTGGACATACTATTCATGTGTATGAACTATGAACACATACCTAAAAGTTTTATTCATGAAAATTTAATTAAATTATGTATATATTACAACATTAGATATGATAGTTATAGTCAGACTCCGAGTACTAACACGAACATCATATTCGAAGATGATTACTTCTCCATTCAATTAGCCTTGAGAAAATGATGAGCTAATTTTCAAATAGGAACGAGCTATAAATACTCAAATACCAATTACTGCTCCATCTTATCAAATTATGATGATAAGACACGTATTAATGATATCTAACATGACACGTGATCTACTAACCTTTATGATATGTAGTACAACATCAAAGCCAACTTTTTTTGTGACGGCCAATAGTATTTTAAATAGGAGATCAAACCTACGATTAAACATCATAGAGGCACTTACATGCATGATGGACTAGAAAAATTTGAGATTGGAGATTCAAGATAGGACCCAAGAGCTACTAACGAATTATGATTCATAGGACATGGAAGATATTGAGGTCACCAATAGTGATACCTTCAAATACTTACATAATGATGACCCCCTGCATCCGCGCTACCATGCTAGTACTATAGTCACATATTGATGGCTCATGTAATTTTTGATTGTATTTTTTTCATACGATATCATATTTTCATTATTTTAGATTTATATCAGCTATGTCTTTATGCACTTATAATTTTATGCTTCAATTTATATTATAAATGTGGGTGTGAGTATCATATTCTACTTTTGATTATAGAATAAATTATTTTTTATTAAATACTTTTTTTTTGTTATCCGAAAGTCAATTTTTTTTAATTATTTATTTTATTTTTATTTCATTTAAGCATTATATTTTCAATAATTAATGAATTAAAGTTTCAAAACATTTTAATTAGATTTTTTTTAGCCCAGAAACCTGCACGATCTAGCAAGTGCACGGCCAGGCATGATTGTACTCGACTACGGGCCAAATGGGTCTGCCGAGCATGCTAGAGTGGCATCAGGCCTTCATGCAAGTTGCAATTTTATTAGTGCTTTTTGACATCCACAACACATTATTTTTGTCATAACACATTCAAAAAGTAATAACCATATTTTTAACCTCCTCAATCAATAAATATTCCAAGTAATTTTGTCAAAAAAAAAAACTGCTCCAAAAAACAATGATTTGAGGGTAGAAATTCTGCCCAAATTAGGAAACCTAATTTCAGGGTTAGAAATAATTCTATCACCCCAGAAATTCCAATTGCACACATGGAGATGCTTTTTGACACCCACAACACCGCAAAAAACCAAGCTACACATCAAAACACCAATACTACATCTTGAAATCACTTTCCGCCCAAATAACCAACTGAAAATCATGATTTTTCACCTGCACAATAGCATTTTTTGTGTGTGGCATGGATTTATGGCATCATTGTCCGCTATGCCAAAACTATCACACATGTGTCATGCCAGGAATGGCTTACATACCTGGCACGGCGGCATGAAATAGCGGCATGGGCCACATGGCACTACATGACTGGCCAATGCCAGCCAGAGGACATGAGTAGTGGCCAGGGGCCACTGCAGCACTAACTAATCCCCAATGATCAGTGCCAAGGGCCAAATCGAGAGCGGCTTGGCCCATGACCGACTCAGCACAACCCAATTGAGGAAGCTGAGCCATCGAGTCGTGTCTGGCCTACCTCCATGTTGTCGTGTCGGCACAACATGACTCAAGCACCTAATTCATGCCGCACAGTACAATGGTTTGCTGGGCCACCAGAATTTGAGTCATGTCAATCCCTGCACAACCTGATTGGCACCTCTAAAACAAGGTGGCAAACTACAACATATGAGAGCACCCAACATGTAGGCTGCATCAATCCGTTACTTATATATTATATTTTATTAAGTATTATTATAGTTTCTATTCAATTTTTATTATTCATTTTTTTTATTATATTGATGGAAGAACATAACATGTAGATTGTCTCAATATGATTTATCCATTATATAAGCACATTATTTGTATAAGTTTTATTATCAAGTATTATCATTTTTTTATGTTTCCTAGTATCTATATGGTATTACAGCAATATCAAATAGAAAATAAATCATAGGATGAGTGTCTGGTCAAGTATTATAAATCCTAAAGAGAGATATGCATGTATTGTATTAACACAATGCACACACATTTTATAATAGAGAAATCACACACAATTACTATGCACAGATATTGTACACAGTTATTGTGCATTGACGCCCATTTTGTCGATGTCGTGCACAAAGGAATATAGTAGTGCGACCAAGGTGCAACAGTGAAATGATGCTCATGCAAAAATTTTTTTTTGGGAAAACTCAATATATGGTTTTGGTTCCAATTCTGGTCTAATTAAGAGAGCAAATTAATTTTGGGACAACATTAAATTTGGAGTAATCAAATTCAAGACCAATTCAGATCAACCCAAAGTTTAAGATGCTAGGAAAATCCCTCCAACCCACCGTTTGTTATTCATTTTGTGGACATATTTATTCATGCTTCCAACTTTTTTTTTTGGTTTAGAGCATATTTACACTTCTCAAGAATTCAGACCAAAGAAAACCTAAGTTTGATTAACAAATGAAATATGTAGAGAATTCGTCACAGTAAAGATAAATAGAAAAAAAAAACCTCAATTCAGTATGCACATTATAGAAGAGCGGGTTATACCACAAATAATTACTGGAACTTATTTTTTGAGAGAATATAATAATTACTACATAGAGACAAACTGATTATCAGAGTCAACCAATATTCATCACAAAACTCATTTATTATGATACTTATTAAGTATGAATATACAAAACTTCTTTCTAAGTCAGGAGCATACGTTTTCCCTTTCTTAAATATTATTGGATTTGTCACTCGTACTCATCATTCAGACTCTTGGATTATCAAAACAAGAGTTAATACTCACTTCACAGATAATCATTATTTATTGACTATTATTTTTTATATTCTGAAAATATTATTATAGCTAATGACAAACTTTATAAATACATCGAATATGACAATATGTCTGTCATCTCATTAAATTATGAACATGTTATGCTTCTTCCTAATTGTCATGTAATTATATTTTAAGTAAGTTCTTTTTTCTAGCATCTCAGCATTGATTTTTTTTAAATAATTATGTTTATTTGCAGGATAAAAAAATTTTTATGAACACTCAGTTTAAGATTTTGCAAAGTGAATATCTATTATTATTATCTATCATTGGCCAAGTTAAGAGTTTCTTTTAAATGTTTGACAGTGTTGAACTTTTTACTAATACATTCACAACTTGATTATCTATTATTGACCAAGTTAAGAATATTTTATCCAATCATTATGGATATTTCTAAATGACAATATGAAGGATATTAATTAAAAAAATATATCAAAGTTTTTTATCATACTCACTAACATAATGTGAATAGCAACTCATTCGATCTGATATACTTATATGCATAGTTGTTAAATCGAGATTCGAATCAAGAATCAAAATGTTTGATTAGTAAATTGAGAATCAAAAATCAATTCGTGAATCAAATTTTTTGTGATTTTTTTCTACGTTAATTAATTCTTATTTCCTACGATTAGTTTTTTTTTGGTATGTTAGTTTTTTTTTGTAATTTTTTTAATATTTTGTTGCTTTTTTACATTAAATACGTAATACCAAAGGTTGTAGTTATTTTTTTCCACATTAATTAATTCCTATAGTTGACAATTTTTTTTATATTTTAGTTTTTATTTTTGTAACTTTTTAAGGATCTTGGTCATTTGAGAATCGATATTAATTCAATTCATGTGCATTGATTCGTGATTCAGTGATAACAGTCACTACCTGTATCATAAATCAAATCATGAATTGAATCATGAATTATACGATTATGATAACAGTGCTCATATGTATGTTGACATAATAAAGATATAACCAAATATGACTTTAGTTACTTGATTACATTTATTAATGATTATTCATGATTTATGTGAGTATTTCTTTTTTGTTAATAATTACCAATTTTTTTTTTATTTTTCAAATATTTCATAAAATAATACAAAAATAATTTGATAAATATATTAAAAAAATAAAAAATAATAATATATTAGAATACATATCAGATAGATTCGATATTTATAATATGGATTACAAAATTATACATCAAACTTCTTGTGTCGGCATACTCCCATAAAATATGATAGCTAAAAAGAAAAATAAACATTTAGTTAAGATAGAGGTGTCAAATGGGCCATGATGGGCCGGCCCGACACAATTTTAGGCTGCCCAACCGGGCTACCATGCCGGGCCAGGCAAGACACGGTTACTGTACCGTGTCATGCCTGGCCCGGCACGGTTCTGTGGAGCTTAGCCCAACACGGGCCCGCGTCATGAAATCTACAGGGTTCGACCCGGTTCTGTGCGTGTCTCCTAATTTTAAATTTGTAAATCAATATTATATTTATACTCCTTTGGAGTTATCATTAGATGAATTCAAATAACACAGTAGTTCACAAGTCTACTCTAATTTAGACTAGCGATGAGTCAAAGACTAAGAGACATAATCACCCAAGACATATGACCTAATATGAGAGGAGACATATACTGTCTACTCAGATCATAGACGAGTCAACCAATAAGTCAAATGATTTCGCAGCCAATTCTTATAATTTTAACCTTTCAGTCATTTTCCAAAAAAAAATAAAATAATTATACTCAACACTCAATTTCACAAATATCATTGTATACATGTCTTCTCTTTTTTTTTTTAGTTTTTCATTACTTATCTTGACTATATTAGAATATTCAAGTCTCCTTAAGTATTATCTCACCCAACATAACACCAAGCCATATTAAAAAACATAGATGTCATTTATTCCAATAAAACTTAGGAACTTGTATCATGACATATAGAAATATTTATTGTTAATTGCAGGTAGAAGAGATTCACTCAAACATTTGATGCATAATAACAAGACATTTTCTCTATTGGGACCAAGATGATCTCCATACATATTCATATTTCTTTGACAGTGTCTCATACATTGAGAATATATCAGTCAAACATGATGAATATATTTCTTCATGGTGCCTTTAATGATGAAGTATATATAAGACACCCATATTGGTTAGAATGATATAATCAAGCATATTTTGTAGATTACCAAAAGCATTGTATAATATGAAGCAGTTTCTAATAACTTAATTTATTATATTTTCATAAATAAACATCTCGTTTATCTTACACAAGTGTGCTATGATTTTTTTTTTATTTTTCTAGAGCTCTGATAATATGGTACTTTTACTTGTTATGTATATAAATAATATTTTGATTACTAGAAGATGATAAATTAAAAATTACCTAATTCAAAGAGTATTTTCAGCCATAATTTCAAAAGAAGAATCTTGAGGAACTCAAATATTTTCTCAGTACATAACTAATTTATTCTAAAAGATGTATTATCTAATCAAAATAAGATATGCGCTTGATTCTCTTACAAAGATTGAACTTTTAGGTTGAGCTCCATTACATACTCTTATCGATTCATGTACTAATTTTACTTCCAATACAATATTTGTAATTAATTCTGATACATGCATGTAAATTATGAGAAAGATTGACTATCTTATTATTATCCGATAAGATATAACACATACAGTTAGTATAATTAGTTATTTCTTAGATTCTAGTTTACATGTTCACTTATATGTAACTTTTTGCATATTGATATATGTGAAAAGGTCTCTAGGGCTTGGGGTCTCTTTCATCAATCATGAGTACATGCAGTTAAGCCAAGTATTCAAATTTCAATTAGACATTAGCTTATGCTGAAAGTAGATCTATAATATAATTTTGTATTTTTTTTTAAAATAATATTATTTCTTAAAAAAAATAATAAACTAACAGTTATTTCTAGATCTAGTTTAGAGATAAAGTTGATAGCAATAACAACTACTACTTGTGAGATACTTTAAATCTAGTACTTCTAAAAAAGATCAGGTATCTACTATCTTATGTTCTATTATTCTTTAATATGATAGTTAAACAGGGAGGCATATTACCTCAAACTTAGTATTTCACAAGCATATAAAACATATAAAAATGTATTGCTTCTTCCTCATAGAAAATATCCAAAAAAAAACCATTGATATATCATATACTCAAATAACAGAACAACTAGCAAACATCTTTACAAAAGCCTTAAAGAAGCATCAGGTTATATTTATTTCCTCCAAATTTAGTGTTGTGAACCCAGCTTAATATAAGGTATTGAAGTTTCTATTCAACTTTAATATATTATTTTTTTTTCTTTGTCATTTTGATGGGAACACCCCACTCGAGGTATTGAAGTTTCTTTGTTATACTATAGAACACCCAACTTATGCCTACATATATATATATGCAGTGACAGTGCAGACTGTAGGCATGACTGGAAGCCATAGGCCCTTGGGCATGTACTGTACTGAACCCAGGCTAGCTTGGGTTTGATCTAGCTATCCATGCTAGGTTGGAACAAAACTAGGCTACCTTCAGTTCGACATATGTCAGGCAAGCCAGGTAAGGCCCACGCTCATGGCTCAGGTCATGTCAAGTTGCCTCCTAGCCTGAGTGCCTGACCTAGCATGACTTAAGGTTGCCAGCGAGCCACTATTTCATTCTGAGTTGAAATTTTTCATAGGCATGTCGGCACAGCATGGTGGCCAGCCATGGGCCAACAAAAAGTTTTACCACAGCCCAGCATGACATGTATGCCACCTTTAAGCACATACATATATGATATCACTTTATTCGGTCATTTCTGGAAGATGAGGTTTCAAAGTTGAAGAAGAACAATAGAATTCAAAATCAAATGAACATGCCAACAGAGAGGCATGTAATTGATATAGTGAAGTTACACAACTATAATTAGATTGCTTAGTGATAAGACCTATAAATAGAAGTTGCAACTACAAAAGTCAAGATGTAAAGACGAGCTAAAATCAATTATCAAATGATAGAAGCCTCACATATAGGGATATTTAAATTATAATGGATATTATAAGTGCATGCTCAACGAATGAATCTTTTACAACTAGCACACAGTGGCAGTGTCATATTATGACTTGAAGATTCACAAGTCTGACTATGTATCAATTTGGTGTTGATGTTTAGACTCCTAAAAATGAAGCAGCAGCTGAGTTTCTTGAAGATTCAGTGTGTCAGCAAACATTATCCAGCAGCAACAATTCTACACATGTATAATCTATCAAATATAACATAAAACATTCAGCATCAATACTTACCAGTTATTCCCATGCTTCCTCTGCTTCTTCTTTCACATAAGCAAACCCATATCCATGCAAATCCACCAAAAAGAGCTTGGGCCCCAGCTTGAAAAAATTAACAGTCTGCAAAAGAATCATGCACTTAACATCACAAATAATGTTTTGATGATGATGATGATGATAATTATGCAGGTCCAAATAAACTGAAGGGACCTGAGTGAGGCCAGGCTTGTCTGAGGTCTGTGTAACACCCCAATGTCTGATTAGTGCATTAAGTAGTGATGATTTCCCAACATTTGACCTCCCTGATGAGGGGAAACACAATTTTCAAAGATTGCATGGCAATTCCTTACTTGCTCAAAACAATGAAATGAATGATATGAAAGCACGGTGAAGAAGATCATAGCTCAACAAGTTATATGATTTCTTAATGAAGAGAAATGCAACAGTACTACATAAATAATACATTACAAGTAGCAGAGATCATTGTGTACCAAGGCCAGACCATCGAAATTGTTTATTAGAGGTGGCGCCATAAACATATCAGAAACCAATACATTGAGAAAATTGAAAGAAAAAAAAAGGACTACATCAATTCTGTAGATTTTTTTAAAATCAGTGAAACTTAACAGCCACGGCTATCATTTGCAAGTTTTATGAGAATACAAAAATTGAGTACCTCTCACTTAAATTTGCAATTTCAATGAGAAAATGAGGTATGATTCATGAAACTAATGGTGGAAAATAGGGCAAAGCCTGCTGTATATTGGCGCCCTTTTAGTAGAAGCATTTCTTTTGGATCTTTGTCCTTGAACGGATAATAGTTTGATATCTGTTTCTTTCATTCTACATCTTGCCTCCTCCATTATATATTGGCGCCCGTAGAATCCCTTTTTTTTATGGTGGAATGCAACAAGTTTAAATCTTTCTACTCTACGAACAGCAGCGTGATCGGCATCCTTGCTCCCACGCTGAACTGTTCTCCTTTCTAGCTTCAATGTTAGGATTTTTTCCTAGTACCTCATGCATGTAAGAACATATATGATATCTAGTCGCAGCTTTAATCACTTATCTGAAATAAAATTGGTTACCACAGAAAAAATAAACTCCAATATTATGCTAGATACAGGAGGGTTCAGTAGATCACGTGTCATCTTAGATAGCATGAGATACATGGATTCATATAATTTCTACCAACTTAAAAATATTTAAATTCTTATCATCATCATGTAAAATGATAGAGTATTAATCTCTATCTAAGTAACGAGATAACTAACTCTTATTTGATAGACCACCACATTGTTTGCTTTTGGCTTACTGAATGAAAAAATCATCATCTCCAAATATGGTATCCATATTCATACTTGAAGATTCTTTATAACTATTATATCAAATGTCACAATAATTAGGCTAAAGCATGTTAAAAATCAAAAAAAAAATTACCTTATTAGAATAAGCTTATTGGTGGGTGACAGGCAGGTTTGTGTGCGCTCATTATACAAGTTCTTGTAAACTTGTTATATAATGAGTTTTGTAAACTTGTTGCAAAATGAGTTGTTGTAAACTAGTTTGTACAATAAATTATTGTAAATTCATTGTCTAATAAAGGTGTTGAGTGGGTTTGGTGGTTTGGGCATGACACTAGGCACGACCCAAAATTGCCATGTATGGCTTGGCACGATACAATTTATAATCATGCCTAGATTGGAGTCATGTTGTGCTAGCCCAAGGCTAGTCATGCCTAGAGGTGTTAAATTAGGCGTGTCGACATGGCTCGGCATAGCCCAGTTTTGCGTGACCCAGTCGTGCCACCATTCCAAGCCAGGCATGACATGGTATGGATCTCAGGTCGTGTTGGCATGAAGAGATATCCATTTGTCAAAGCCCAACATGGTCCATTGGTCCAAAACTAAGCAAATCTAAGTTGGGTCGTGTCGGATCATGCTGGGTCATGCTATTTATGGGTAGACATCAAGCAGCATGAATTGAATGTGCATGGTTAACATATTTTGAAATTTTGATTTTATATCTATGCAAAAATCAAAATATTATATTTACATATTAAACTAATATAATTAAAGTGAAAAAAGTGCATGAGTAATATGTCTTACATATTTACATTGCATTATAAAAGTAATTGAATTTAAATGAAATCAATAACGAAACAGTTTATTTGTAATTTAGATCAACTCCAAAGTAAAATTTGCTCATATGAAAAAAAAATATATCTTAAGAATAATATCAATATATTACATAATACAACATGAAGTATAACTGGCAAAAAATCAAAAATAAACAAAATATCATATCATCTGAAAAAAAAATCCAAAATTATATGAGTCATCTATAGGGGATTAAATATTTTGAAACTTAAGTCAATAATGCTTGTTGATTATAATTGTTATATTATAATCGCATTTTGTAAATATCATGGGATAAGATATTACCTCAAGCTTGGCTCAGCCAGATAGACTTATTTCATGTATCCACAATTCCAAAGAAACATGAGGAAGATAATGATTCTATAGTTGATTAGTGTTGTCAAACTGATGTCTTGTTCTTTTTGTATTACACCGAATATTAATTTATATTTAAATTAATCCATTTGGCTTCCTATAATATTTATGAATCAAATTTATTTATTATAAATATAAGTACACAATCACAAATAATTAAATGCAAATAAAATTAATTTGATTTAATAGTCAGATCAAATTACTTCGATTATAATTGAATTAATTATTCTTACTATGTATATACATATATTTTAAATAAACAAAAACTATAAGACTTTTTTAATTACTTTGATTACAATATATGTATAAAATATATACATATATTTTATAATTTGAAATCTTATTCAACTAAATAAGATTTCAAGCTTCTAATATAAACTATTTCACCCAATAATTTATATTAATTATAATTCATATAATTACAAAATTATAATTATACTCATTCGCTTATTCAAAATATATTATGCATTTTGTTACCTATCCTAAATAAAACTTCTTTTGTTAAAATTATAAATACTCATTGATTAAATTAGATTACAGACAATCTAATTTAATCAATCTCTAATTATTTCCTTGATACTTTCTACTTAACTTAATTGAATTATCAAATTAAAATCCACATGTAGGATTTAGTAATATCAAAACTTATAAGCTTCCTCAATAGGGTATTATCATTCCTTTTGATTGAGCATAGATTCCATAAGCAATTAATGTTCACTATATGATTAATAAAGTTGTCTAATTCATAGAATTCTTAAATATATTTTTAGACTTCACCCTTTATGAATCAAATTATTTATTAATAAGCATATGCAAATAATAACTATTTGAAGAATAATAGTACTAGTACAAATAATAATTATGATATATTTTATTTTACAAATCAGTACAAAGTAATTATACCGTGTTGGTCTTGTTCAATACACTCAAGTGTACTAGCACTAGAATTTATAACTTTATCATTCACTATAATCAAGATAAACTCATTGAAATCTAGTGTTACAATCTCACCAATATGATATTCAATTCTATCTAAGTTGTGAACAACAAAGTTATATTCGATGAATACTGATGATTTGATCTTCTCTGTGTAAGCTAATCTCTAAACACCTATTCATCTACATGCAGATTAAAGGACACAAGTATTTTTACAATTTAGCTCATTAAAAAATCTGTTTTAAAAATAATAAAAGGATGCAAATCAAAAAAAAACAATCATAAATAACTTTAGAATAAACTATTTCCAACATCATCATCAATTTGTATTTATAGTATGATAGCGAGGATACAAGTGCAGATTATCATCATGTATGTTTCTGAAGGTGGATCATTATTATCAATATGAAATAATATTAGTTATCATAGAAAAAGTAGACTCTGATGCTATGCTAGGCACTGGAAGGGTCAATAGATCATATGTCATCTTAGATAATATGGGATAAGTGGATTCATATGATTTACACCAATTTAAAATATTTAGATAGGATTGAGTAGTAATCAGCATCTAAATATTAAGACAACTCACTTCTATTAACAAACCACCCTATCGTTTGCCCTAACAAACCAAATAAAAATGCATCGTCTTCGAAAATGATGTTCATGTCCATACTCATAGTCTCACTACAACAATCATACCTAGCATCATAATATAAGAGCATATTAATTTTTCTTGAATAAAACCTTGAAGTTATTCTACTTGGATTAATGTACATGGATATGTATCTTAATATATTTTCTACCACTTCTACCTTAATCCTATGATTTATAGATGTAACCATGTGATATAGAGTTGGCATGGATGAGTAATTTTTTAAATACCTAGTTTTTATCTCAATAGCTATGGCACTGAATTCAAAGTTTTTTTATACTTGATAAACATACTACTAAAGTTGAATATGCACCCAAATATAATACATGGCTACATGTATGGATCAATGCAGTGTGCACCGACAAACACAAATTCAGTTTGTTATAAAAAATCTTTAAAAATTTTATAAAAGAAATTTATATATCACAGTCTAAATTATTGATAATAAGTTTCTCATTCTTGCTATTGACATATTTAGATATCACGTATTAGTAGTCAATACACGACTCTAACATAAGGTAAGCATAATTTCAATGGTATCTCATATTCAATTGTAATTTTTTTTTCAAGCTCATTCGACAAATAAATACTACAAAATTCTTATTGCCTACTAGACAATCATAAGGTATTTTAGTGAATTTCTTATATTTCTAAAGTGGAGAAACAACTTTCAATCTCACCTAAACTAATAGGTTAATTATGTGAGACATACATCTAATATTAAAAATTTTCAACTAATTGCCCATTTCTAATGGTTCTAACAAACATAAAAATGGCTAATTGTTATTATACGTATCATGGAAAGTAATATTAAATATTTCATTATGAATATTATATTCTATATAAATCTTCATTATACACTCATATATGGTAGTCATCATGAGGATGGATGATCTCAAGAAATCCTAACATTATTTTATTAAATTTTCATGTTGGATCTACATAGTGGGTGGTGAAGCATATGAACAATGTATCATCGCAACTTGTCCATATATTGGATGTTATGGACACCACTAAATTATATTTCCAAAATTTGTTAATTATTAATTATTTTTCTAATTTATAATAATTTATTATGTTTTTGCTACTTATGGGCATAGAAATCCTATGATATGTAGGCTAAAAGTGATTAAGAATAATACTAACTAATATGTGATTCTCCAAACATCTAATTGAAAGATATATGATCATAAACAATTTTACCATCTCTTGCCTCTCAAAGTCATTGTGATATATGAAGGAGGTTAATGAAGCTAAACTTGATCTAACTTGAAAGATCATGCCGCTTAGTTGGGTTTGCCTAGGATTTAATACACCATATTTTTTGGTGCATTGATCAGCAAGCCTCTTAAGGTGGCCAATACCACTTGTACTCCTATATGCATATATTTTTTATAGCATATACATTATATTAATTCTTCTTGGACACCCATGGATTTTTTATTTTATATTATCTTAAAGTGAATCCATACTACTAAAATTCACCTAGTTGTAGGTTTTTTAAGCAATTTGGTTTATGTCTAGGCAATTGGAAAGAATTTAGTTTCAGACTCATACCTTTCAGTCGAGTGATCATTATTATCTAAATATACGTCAATTTCATTATTATTAAAATCATTATTTATCATTTTTTTATTTATATTTCAAATTTTAAATTATTTATTAATAAAATATAAAAAACTAATAAAAATAATTTGTGTACGAAAACTATAATCATGCTAATTTATTTGAGTAGGAGCCTAGACCTAATAGTTATATTTTATTTTCTAGCACCTCTTTTTTTTCTAAATGTTATAACCCATGCCAACTGTCAACAAAAATAAATAACAAAGAGAAATAAAAATTCTATACGCATACTAATACTAAACTCAAAAGAGGAGAGTGAAAAGATGAGAGAACGAGAATAATAAATGAAAGAATGAAATTCAAGAAATTTATATTCTTTATTTATATAAATTGTTTATATTAAAATAATATTATTTTAATTTTTTTAATTTTTTTAATTATTTTAATTATTTACATTTTTTAAATTTTTTAAATTTTTTAAATTTTTTAAATTTTTTAAATTTTTACATTTTTAAAATTTTTAAAATTTTTAAATTTTTTTAATTTTTTTAATTTTTTTAAAATTTTTAAATTTTTTTAAAATTTACTTTTTAAATTTTCTTATTTAATTTTCCTTTTTAATTTTTTTTTTTAATTGTGAATGGGTAAAAATCTGATAGGTATCAGATTTCTACCTATAGTCAATGGAAATAAATCCGAGGGTTACAAAATTTATAACAAATTTTTTTTGTAGTAGACACTAAAAGCAATAAGTCATTCCTTTCGCTTTCCATGTTGGGGCTTGATATGTGAAAATATTATGAAATCGACCACAGCTAAATATCATTTAAAAAAATCAAGCTAGAACCCATTAGTTTATGACCCGTGATCTATGGTCAGTCATGGGTCATATAAGTCATGTGCTTCTAGATAATGCCTAATGGGCTAGGCACGTGGGTCATGCCTAGCTTAGCATGATACACATATGGCTATGGCCCTACATGTCATGAGCCATGCCTCAGGGCATCATGACCTTGGTCCAAGCATGGTTGCATATCATATTGTGTCAGGCAAGACATGTCTAATTTGGGTCATGTCTCATGCCATGCTTTGGTTTCCTGACCCACTTGACACGTCTAGGCATGCCTCAACTGCCCAACTTACTTGATACTTCTAGTAATGCCTCATATCAGACCAAACACAATCTGCATACCTAGCTCATTGGCATAGTCCACAAACACGGTGACTCATGAGCGTGCATGGGTCATGGGTCAAGGAGTGATGGCCAAGTTTTTTTTTAGAAGAAAATTTAGCTTTGTTAGCTGCCCTACCCAATACATTTTCACATTATGAGTGTCGAAATGAAAAGCAACCCATTATGTTTGTTACTTTATATGTCAGATACAAAATACATATATAAAAAATGAATATATTTGTAGCCATCTAATTTCATTCCAATGGATACAAGCATACGTCCAATAGTTGTCAGATTTTTACTTATTTTATATAAAAAAATTTCTTTAAATGTAGAATAGAAATTTCTTGATTTAACAAATTTATTTTTCTCTTCTCCTCTCTCATAGTTCTATGTTGTATGCTCTGTTTTACTATTTGTTCTTGATACTTTGTAATTAAGTTTAGAAAAATAGATAGATAATGGACTGATTGTGAATTTTTGTTCAATAAATTTATATGGTTATAGTAGATATTTATTTTTTATTTATTAATTTATTATTTTGTGTAACATGTTAATTGTCGTAAATATTTTTTAAAAAATTTAAAATTATTGAATTTTAAAAATTAGAAATATAAATAAAATAAAATAAAATAATAACAAATAATAACTTTAATGATAATAATTTTGACATAGATATAAATAATAATGACCTATTTGCCTAAAAATTGTAAAACTATGTGAACTATAATAGTATGGACTCATTTTAATATAATAAAAAATAAAAAGTTTAGGAGTGTCGAATAAAAATCAGCATAGTATATATATTATAAAAAATATATAAATCTAGCGCATATAGCACTACCCACCTTAACAGACATACTGATTAATGTACCAAAAAATATGATGCATTAGATCTTAGTCAACCTAACTATGAGGCATCATATTTAAAATTGGATTAAGTTCAACTTCATTAAAATCTTTTATTTACCACAATAATTTTGGGAGGGAATGCATGAACAAATTAATTATAATAATGTATCTTCCGAATAGATTTTTGGGGATCCTTGGATTGTTAGTTTTATGTAAACCTATTTTCAACCAATTTTTCATAGATTTTCTAGGTCCATTAGTATGAATGACATAATAAAAATTATAAGTGAGAAAAATAATTAATAATTAATAATTAATAAATTATAGTAGAGTGGTGTCTCTGATGTCCAACATATTGACTAGTCATAATGATTTATTATTCACACTCTTCCTTGTTCTTTATGTAGATTCAAAATGGAATCTTAATAAAAATATTTAGAATTTATTATGATTATTCATCCTCACAATGGTACTTCCATATGAGTGTATGATGTAGATCTTTGATATTCAGAATTAAATATTTTAGTATTACATGCAATAATACTTCAAATTTTGTTATAATTTATTTTATTTTTATAGTGAGCATTACTTAAGAATAGTAGTAATTATTTGTATTAATATATCAAAAGAGTTGTCAAATGGATGTCTTAATATAATCTTAAAAATCATAGACTTTTAGGCTCTTATTATCATTTTGATAGAATTTTTTACATGCATCAATCACAAAAATTATAATCCTAAACATAATTTAATATCACTATTATAGAAATAAAACCCAAAGTAATAATTTAAAATAGAAAATTAAATCTCAATACTTCAAAGTAAACTAGACAATAAATATAATATATTATAGGGCAAATAAAATTCATAATGGATTTCAATGTGGGCTAGGTGAACATCTACCCACACTTTGACCGAAGATATTAAATAATGGATTTAAAATATAATATAGGTTAGTCTTGGGGTTGGGAACCAAGTTGAAAAACCCATTTTGGCCTTCGAAGTTGTAATCTCTAAGAAATGGAGCTCTGAGTTTGCTACCATTGATACGAATGGAAAATTGAATCTTCTTGAGCAGGAAAAAGAGGGGCATAAATGTATGGGAGAGGAAAAAAAAAATCCATCAAAACAGGCAGCTTGTTTGGTCACCAAATGAGCAATCAAGTTAAGCCTTTGCTCGTGTTGAAACGCTCAAACGTGAAGGGTTTGATGCAGGTAAAGTTTCTCTGACTCGAAAGCATCAAAATCCCTTGGAGACTGGAGTAGCGTTGGTCCCCCTTGATTGTGCTTTGCATAACAACCATGTGTTCAGTT
>JAREIK010003473.1:270199-306862 GCA_029783825.1 Sapria himalayana
ATATTTAATTTTAAATTTAAAATGACTTATGCCTAAACTAGTAGAATAAACTAAGAAACATAACATATAAAACATGCTCCTCCCAGTTTCCATTGCAATTCCAGGTATATGAGCTTCTCACATCCACCGCATATTCTCCACTTGAACTACCACACGGACCACTACACACGCCAAGATGGAGAAGAAGAAATTAGGGAAGAATAATAGGGAAATTTATAAAAACTATAACTTTGTAAACTCAAAGCTTTAGTGTATTAATCCCTCCCATTCTCTTTCATAATGTTTACAGAAGGTTTTTTCAAAAAACTTTTTGTAGCACGCTCAAAAATTAGATGCATAAAAATATGCTTGAAAGATAATTTTTTTGATGACATTTATGTTTTGGTACATCAAAGATAAAATAATTAAAATAATATATCTTTTTTAGAAGTACTAAAATCTACAGTAATTATGGTTTAGTGCACTGAAAATAAGAAATCTAATTTTGCCCCTAATAACAATTTCAAAAAAAATTTAAAAAATGCAAATATTACAATTTTCACTTGATTGACTTGGTGAGATTCAAACTCAATCTCCAAGATTAAAATTATACTAAAACCAATCCAACTACTTGCATCAAATTGAAGAAGAAAACAAATAATGTATATATATAGAGAAACAAAGACATATATATATATATATATATAAACATATAAATATAGACACACACACACGCGCGTGTGTGTGTGTGTTAATATATATTTATATGATTATATATTTTCATATGATTATATATATGTGTGTGTATGTGTGTGTGTTTATATATATTTAAGTTTCAATATTTATACGTTTATTGATCTGTTTTACATGTTATACACTGATATTTTTAAATGATGCATATAGCTGTACTGATTTTTGAATGATTTTATGCCTGAAGATGGTGTTTTATAATTGAATTTTAACGCAGGTTGCTAAGTACATCAAATCATCCAGCAAATCATAATTAGTTTAGATTTTAGGGAACTTTTTAAAAAATTTAAATAGAAATCATTTTTTGAATTATTTTATGTTTGAAAAGCAAATATAACATTAAATTATTTTATACCTAAATTATAATAGTCTAATTGTAACAAAAATGCAAATTCAAACTCAAAACAAATAAATTATAATATAAATAACTGATAATGTTAACTGAACAACCCTAGCAAGTTAATAGGAGAGAGGAGAAAATTGGAGCTAACTGAACAACATGGTTTTATGCAACAGAACAATCAAGGGGGGACCAACGCTACTCCAGTCTCCAAGGGATTTTGATGCTTTCGAGTCAGAGAAACTTTACCTGCATCAAACCCTTCACGTTTGAGCGTTTCAACACGAGCAAAGGCTTAACTTGATTGCTCATTTGGTGACCAAACAAGCTGCCTGTTATTTGATGGATTTTTTTTTTCCTCTCCCATACATTTATGCCCCTCTTTTTCCTGCTCAAGAAGATTCAAATTTTCCATTCGGTATCAATGGTAGCAAACTCAGAGCTCCAATTTCTTAGAGATTACAACTTCGAAGGCCAAAATGGGTTTTTCAACTTGGTTCCCAACCCCAAGAACTAACCTATATTATATTTTAAATCCATTATGAATTTAATATCTTCGGTCAAAGTGTGGGTAGATGTTCACCTAGCCCACATTGAAATCCATTATGAATTTTATTTGCCCTATAAATATATTATATTTATTGTCTAGTTTACTTTGAAGTATTGAGATTTAATTTTCTATTTTAAATTATTACTTTGGGTTTTATTTCTATAATAGTGATATTAGAAATTATGTTTAGGATTATAATTTTTGTGATTGATGCATGTAAAAAAATTCTATCAAAATGATAATAAGAGCCTAAAAGTCTATGATTTTTAAGATTATATTAAGACATCCATTTGACAACTCTTTTGATATATTAATACAAATAATTACTACTATTCTTAAGTAATGCTCACTATAAAAATAAAATAAATTATAACAAAATTTGAAGTATTATTGCATGTAATACTAAAATATTTAATTCTGAATATCAAAGATCTACATCATACACTCATATGGAAGTACCATTGTGAGGATGAATAATCATAATAAATTCTAAATATTTTTATTAAGATTCCATTTTGAATCTACATAAAGAACAAGGAAGAGTGTGAATAATAAATCATTATGACTAGTCAATATGTTGGACATCAGAGACACCACTCTACTATAATTTATTAATTATTAATTATTAATTATTTTTCTCACTTATAATTTTTTATTATGTCATTCATACTAATGGACCTAGAAAATCTATGAAAAATTGGTTGAAAATAGGTTTACATAAAACTAACAATCCAAGGATCCCCAAAAATCTATTCGGAAGATACATTATTATAATTAATTTGTTCATGCATTCCCTCCCAAAATTATTGTGGTAAATAAAAGATTTTAATGAAGTTGAACTTAATCCAATTTTAAATATGATGCCTCATAGTTAGGTTTGACTAAGATCTAATGCATCATATTTTTTGGTACATTAATCAGTATGTCTGTTAAGGTGGGTAGTGCTATATGCGCTAGATTTATATATTTTTTATAATATATATACTATGCTGATTTTTATTCGACACTCCTAAACTTTTTATTTTTTATTATATTAAAATGAGTCCATACTATTATAGTTCACATAGTTTTACAATTTTTAGGCAAATAGGTCATTATTATTTATATCTATGTCAAAATTATTATCATTAAAGTTATTATTTGTTATTATTTTATTTTATTTTATTTATATTTCTAATTTTTAAAATTCAATAATTTTAAATTTTTTAAAAAATATTTACGACAATTAACATGTTACACAAAATAATAAATTAATAAATAAAAAATAAATATCTACTATAACCATATAAATTTATTGAACAAAAATTCACAATCAGTCCATTATCTATCTATTTTTCTAAACTTAATTACAAAGTATCAAGAACAAATAGTAAAACAGAGCATACAACATAGAAATATGAGAGAGGAGAAGAGAAAAAATAAATTTGTTAAAATCAAGAAATTTCTATTCTACATTTAAAGAAATTTTTTATATTAAAATAAGTAAAAATCTGACAACTATTGGACGTATGCTTGTATCCATTGGAATGAAATTAGATGGCTACAAATATATTCATTTTTTATATATGTATTTTGTATCTGACATATAAAGTAACAAACATAATGGGTTGCTTTTCATTTCGACACTCATAATGTGAAAATGTATTGGGTAGGGCAGCTAACAAAGCTAAATTTTCTTCTAAAAAAAACTTGGCCATCACTCCTTGACCCATGACCCATGCACGCTCATGAGTCACCGTGTTTGTGGACTATGCCAATGAGCTAGGTATGCAGATTGTGTTTGGTCTGATATGAGGCATTACTAGAAGTATCAAGTAAGTTGGGCAGTTGAGGCATGCCTAGACGTGTCAAGTGGGTCAGGAAACCAAAGCATGGCATGAGACATGACCCAAATTAGACATGTCTTGCCTGACACAATATGATATGCAACCATGCTTGGACCAAGGTCATGATGCCCTGAGGCATGGCTCATGACATGTAGGGCCATAGCCATATGTGTATCATGCTAAGCTAGGCATGACCCACGTGCCTAGCCCATTAGGCATTATCTAGAAGCACATGACTTATATGACCCATGACTGACCATAGATCACGGGTCATAAACTAATGGGTTCTAGCTTGATTTTTTTAAATGATATTTAGCTGTGGTCGATTTCATAATATTTTCACATATCAAGCCCCAACATGGAAAGCGAAAGGAATGACTTATTGCTTTTAGTGTCTACTACAAAAATAATTTGTTATAAATTTTGTAACCCTCGGATTTATTTCCATTGACTATAGGTAGAAATCTGATACCTATCAGATTTTTACCCATTCACAATTAAAAAAAAAAATTAAAAAGGAAAATTAAATAAGAAAATTTAAAAAGTAAATTTTAAAAAAATTTAAAAATTTTAAAAAAATTAAAAAAATTAAAAAAATTTAAAAATTTTAAAAATTTTAAAAATGTAAAAATTTAAAAAATTTAAAAAATTTAAAAAATTTAAAAAATTTAAAAAATGTAAATAATTAAAATAATTAAAAAAATTAAAAAAATTAAAATAATATTATTTTAATATAAACAATTTATATAAATAAAGAATATAAATTTCTTGAATTTCATTCTTTCATTTATTATTCTCGTTCTCTCATCTTTTCACTCTCCTCTTTTGAGTTTAGTATTAGTATGCGTATAGAATTTTTATTTCTCTTTGTTATTTATTTTTGTTGACAGTTGGCATGGGTTATAACATTTAGAAAAAAAAGAGGTGCTAGAAAATAAAATATAACTATTAGGTCTAGGCTCCTACTCAAATAAATTAGCATGATTATAGTTTTCGTACACAAATTATTTTTATTAGTTTTTTATATTTTATTAATAAATAATTTAAAATTTGAAATATAAATAAAAAAATGATAAATAATGATTTTAATAATAATGAAATTGACGTATATTTAGATAATAATGATCACTCGACTGAAAGGTATGAGTCTGAAACTAAATTCTTTCCAATTGCCTAGACATAAACCAAATTGCTTAAAAAACCTACAACTAGGTGAATTTTAGTAGTATGGATTCACTTTAAGATAATATAAAATAAAAAATCCATGGGTGTCCAAGAAGAATTAATATAATGTATATGCTATAAAAAATATATGCATATAGGAGTACAAGTGGTATTGGCCACCTTAAGAGGCTTGCTGATCAATGCACCAAAAAATATGGTGTATTAAATCCTAGGCAAACCCAACTAAGCGGCATGATCTTTCAAGTTAGATCAAGTTTAGCTTCATTAACCTCCTTCATATATCACAATGACTTTGAGAGGCAAGAGATGGTAAAATTGTTTATGATCATATATCTTTCAATTAGATGTTTGGAGAATCACATATTAGTTAGTATTATTCTTAATCACTTTTAGCCTACATATCATAGGATTTCTATGCCCATAAGTAGCAAAAACATAATAAATTATTATAAATTAGAAAAATAATTAATAATTAACAAATTTTGGAAATATAATTTAGTGGTGTCCATAACATCCAATATATGGACAAGTTGCGATGATACATTGTTCATATGCTTCACCACCCACTATGTAGATCCAACATGAAAATTTAATAAAATAATGTTAGGATTTCTTGAGATCATCCATCCTCATGATGACTACCATATATGAGTGTATAATGAAGATTTATATAGAATATAATATTCATAATGAAATATTTAATATTACTTTCCATGATACGTATAATAACAATTAGCCATTTTTATGTTTGTTAGAACCATTAGAAATGGGCAATTAGTTGAAAATTTTTAATATTAGATGTATGTCTCACATAATTAACCTATTAGTTTAGGTGAGATTGAAAGTTGTTTCTCCACTTTAGAAATATAAGAAATTCACTAAAATACCTTATGATTGTCTAGTAGGCAATAAGAATTTTGTAGTATTTATTTGTCGAATGAGCTTGAAAAAAAAATTACAATTGAATATGAGATACCATTGAAATTATGCTTACCTTATGTTAGAGTCGTGTATTGACTACTAATACGTGATATCTAAATATGTCAATAGCAAGAATGAGAAACTTATTATCAATAATTTAGACTGTGATATATAAATTTCTTTTATAAAATTTTTAAAGATTTTTTATAACAAACTGAATTTGTGTTTGTCGGTGCACACTGCATTGATCCATACATGTAGCCATGTATTATATTTGGGTGCATATTCAACTTTAGTAGTATGTTTATCAAGTATAAAAAAACTTTGAATTCAGTGCCATAGCTATTGAGATAAAAACTAGGTATTTAAAAAATTACTCATCCATGCCAACTCTATATCACATGGTTACATCTATAAATCATAGGATTAAGGTAGAAGTGGTAGAAAATATATTAAGATACATATCCATGTACATTAATCCAAGTAGAATAACTTCAAGGTTTTATTCAAGAAAAATTAATATGCTCTTATATTATGATGCTAGGTATGATTGTTGTAGTGAGACTATGAGTATGGACATGAACATCATTTTCGAAGACGATGCATTTTTATTTGGTTTGTTAGGGCAAACGATAGGGTGGTTTGTTAATAGAAGTGAGTTGTCTTAATATTTAGATGCTGATTACTACTCAATCCTATCTAAATATTTTAAATTGGTGTAAATCATATGAATCCACTTATCCCATATTATCTAAGATGACATATGATCTATTGACCCTTCCAGTGCCTAGCATAGCATCAGAGTCTACTTTTTCTATGATAACTAATATTATTTCATATTGATAATAATGATCCACCTTCAGAAACATACATGATGATAATCTGCACTTGTATCCTCGCTATCATACTATAAATACAAATTGATGATGATGATGTTGGAAATAGTTTATTCTAAAGTTATTTATGATTGTTTTTTTTTGATTTGCATCCTTTTATTATTTTTAAAACAGATTTTTTAATGAGCTAAATTGTAAAAATACTTGTGTCCTTTAATCTGCATGTAGATGAATAGGTGTTTAGAGATTAGCTTACACAGAGAAGATCAAATCATCAGTATTCATCGAATATAACTTTGTTGTTCACAACTTAGATAGAATTGAATATCATATTGGTGAGATTGTAACACTAGATTTCAATGAGTTTATCTTGATTATAGTGAATGATAAAGTTATAAATTCTAGTGCTAGTACACTTGAGTGTATTGAACAAGACCAACACGGTATAATTACTTTGTACTGATTTGTAAAATAAAATATATCATAATTATTATTTGTACTAGTACTATTATTCTTCAAATAGTTATTATTTGCATATGCTTATTAATAAATAATTTGATTCATAAAGGGTGAAGTCTAAAAATATATTTAAGAATTCTATGAATTAGACAACTTTATTAATCATATAGTGAACATTAATTGCTTATGGAATCTATGCTCAATCAAAAGGAATGATAATACCCTATTGAGGAAGCTTATAAGTTTTGATATTACTAAATCCTACATGTGGATTTTAATTTGATAATTCAATTAAGTTAAGTAGAAAGTATCAAGGAAATAATTAGAGATTGATTAAATTAGATTGTCTGTAATCTAATTTAATCAATGAGTATTTATAATTTTAACAAAAGAAGTTTTATTTAGGATAGGTAACAAAATGCATAATATATTTGAATAAGCGAATGAGTATAATTATAATTTTGTAATTATATGAATTATAATTAATATAAATTATTGGGTGAAATAGTTTATATTAGAAGCTTGAAATCTTATTTAGTTGAATAAGATTTCAAATTATAAAATATATGTATATATTTTATACATATATTGTAATCAAAGTAATTAAAAAAGTCTTATAGTTTTTGTTTATTTAAAATATATGTATATACATAGTAAGAATAATTAATTCAATTATAATCGAAGTAATTTGATCTGACTATTAAATCAAATTAATTTTATTTGCATTTAATTATTTGTGATTGTGTACTTATATTTATAATAAATAAATTTGATTCATAAATATTATAGGAAGCCAAATGGATTAATTTAAATATAAATTAATATTCGGTGTAATACAAAAAGAACAAGACATCAGTTTGACAACACTAATCAACTATAGAATCATTATCTTCCTCATGTTTCTTTGGAATTGTGGATACATGAAATAAGTCTATCTGGCTGAGCCAAGCTTGAGGTAATATCTTATCCCATGATATTTACAAAATGCGATTATAATATAACAATTATAATCAACAAGCATTATTGACTTAAGTTTCAAAATATTTAATCCCCTATAGATGACTCATATAATTTTGGATTTTTTTTTCAGATGATATGATATTTTGTTTATTTTTGATTTTTTGCCAGTTATACTTCATGTTGTATTATGTAATATATTGATATTATTCTTAAGATATATTTTTTTTTCATATGAGCAAATTTTACTTTGGAGTTGATCTAAATTACAAATAAACTGTTTCGTTATTGATTTCATTTAAATTCAATTACTTTTATAATGCAATGTAAATATGTAAGACATATTACTCATGCACTTTTTTCACTTTAATTATATTAGTTTAATATGTAAATATAATATTTTGATTTTTGCATAGATATAAAATCAAAATTTCAAAATATGTTAACCATGCACATTCAATTCATGCTGCTTGATGTCTACCCATAAATAGCATGACCCAGCATGATCCGACACGACCCAACTTAGATTTGCTTAGTTTTGGACCAATGGACCATGTTGGGCTTTGACAAATGGATATCTCTTCATGCCAACACGACCTGAGATCCATACCATGTCATGCCTGGCTTGGAATGGTGGCACGACTGGGTCACGCAAAACTGGGCTATGCCGAGCCATGTCGACACGCCTAATTTAACACCTCTAGGCATGACTAGCCTTGGGCTAGCACAACATGACTCCAATCTAGGCATGACTAGCCTTGGGCTAGCACAACATGACTCCAATCTAGGCATGATTATGAATTGTATCGTGCCAAGCCATACATGGCAATTTTGGGTCGTGCCTAGTGTCATGCCCAAACCACCAAACCCACTCAACACCTTTATTAGACAATGAATTTACAATAATTTATTGTACAAACTAGTTTACAACAACTCATTTTGCAACAAGTTTACAAAACTCATTATATAACAAGTTTACAAGAACTTGTATAATGAGCGCACACAAACCTGCCTGTCACCCACCAATAAGCTTATTCTAATAAGGTAATTTTTTTTTTGATTTTTAACATGCTTTAGCCTAATTATTGTGACATTTGATATAATAGTTATAAAGAATCTTCAAGTATGAATATGGATACCATATTTGGAGATGATGATTTTTTCATTCAGTAAGCCAAAAGCAAACAATGTGGTGGTCTATCAAATAAGAGTTTATCTCGTTACTTAGATAGAGATTAATACTCTATCATTTTACATGATGATGATAAGAATTTAAATATTTTTAAGTTGGTAGAAATTATATGAATCCATGTATCTCATGCTATCTAAGATGACACGTGATCTACTGAACCCTCCTGTATCTAGCATAATATTGGAGTTTATTTTTTCTGTGGTAACCAATTTTATTTCAGATAAGTGATTAAAGCTGCGACTAGATATCATATATGTTCTTACATGCATGAGGTACTAGGAAAAAATCCTAACATTGAAGCTAGAAAGGAGAACAGTTCAGCGTGGGAGCAAGGATGCCGATCACGCTGCTGTTCGTAGAGTAGAAAGATTTAAACTTGTTGCATTCCACCATAAAAAAAAGGGATTCTACGGGCGCCAATATATAATGGAGGAGGCAAGATGTAGAATGAAAGAAACAGATATCAAACTATTATCCGTTCAAGGACAAAGATCCAAAGAAATGCTTCTACTAAAAGGGCGCCAATATACAGCAGGCTTTGCCCTATTTTCCACCATTAGTTTCATGAATCATACCTCATTTTCTCATTGAAATTGCAAATTTAAGTGAGAGGTACTCAATTTTTGTATTCTCATAAAACTTGCAAATGATAGCCGTGGCTGTTAAGTTTCACTGATTTTAAAAAAATCTACAGAATTGATGTAGTCCTTTTTTTTCTTTCAATTTTCTCAATGTATTGGTTTCTGATATGTTTATGGCGCCACCTCTAATAAACAATTTCGATGGTCTGGCCTTGGTACACAATGATCTCTGCTACTTGTAATGTATTATTTATGTAGTACTGTTGCATTTCTCTTCATTAAGAAATCATATAACTTGTTGAGCTATGATCTTCTTCACCGTGCTTTCATATCATTCATTTCATTGTTTTGAGCAAGTAAGGAATTGCCATGCAATCTTTGAAAATTGTGTTTCCCCTCATCAGGGAGGTCAAATGTTGGGAAATCATCACTACTTAATGCACTAATCAGACATTGGGGTGTTACACAGACCTCAGACAAGCCTGGCCTCACTCAGGTCCCTTCAGTTTATTTGGACCTGCATAATTATCATCATCATCATCATCAAAACATTATTTGTGATGTTAAGTGCATGATTCTTTTGCAGACTGTTAATTTTTTCAAGCTGGGGCCCAAGCTCTTTTTGGTGGATTTGCATGGATATGGGTTTGCTTATGTGAAAGAAGAAGCAGAGGAAGCATGGGAATAACTGGTAAGTATTGATGCTGAATGTTTTATGTTATATTTGATAGATTATACATGTGTAGAATTGTTGCTGCTGGATAATGTTTGCTGACACACTGAATCTTCAAGAAACTCAGCTGCTGCTTCATTTTTAGGAGTCTAAACATCAACACCAAATTGATACATAGTCAGACTTGTGAATCTTCAAGTCATAATATGACACTGCCACTGTGTGCTAGTTGTAAAAGATTCATTCGTTGAGCATGCACTTATAATATCCATTATAATTTAAATATCCCTATATGTGAGGCTTCTATCATTTGATAATTGATTTTAGCTCGTCTTTACATCTTGACTTTTGTAGTTGCAACTTCTATTTATAGGTCTTATCACTAAGCAATCTAATTATAGTTGTGTAACTTCACTATATCAATTACATGCCTCTCTGTTGGCATGTTCATTTGATTTTGAATTCTATTGTTCTTCTTCAACTTTGAAACCTCATCTTCCAGAAATGACCGAATAAAGTGATATCATATATGTATGTGCTTAAAGGTGGCATACATGTCATGCTGGGCTGTGGTAAAACTTTTTGTTGGCCCATGGCTGGCCACCATGCTGTGCCGACATGCCTATGAAAAATTTCAACTCAGAATGAAATAGTGGCTCGCTGGCAACCTTAAGTCATGCTAGGTCAGGCACTCAGGCTAGGAGGCAACTTGACATGACCTGAGCCATGAGCGTGGGCCTTACCTGGCTTGCCTGACATATGTCGAACTGAAGGTAGCCTAGTTTTGTTCCAACCTAGCATGGATAGCTAGATCAAACCCAAGCTAGCCTGGGTTCAGTACAGTACATGCCCAAGGGCCTATGGCTTCCAGTCATGCCTACAGTCTGCACTGTCACTGCATATATATATATGTAGGCATAAGTTGGGTGTTCTATAGTATAACAAAGAAACTTCAATACCTCGAGTGGGGTGTTCCCATCAAAATGACAAAGAAAAAAAAATAATATATTAAAGTTGAATAGAAACTTCAATACCTTATATTAAGCTGGGTTCACAACACTAAATTTGGAGGAAATAAATATAACCTGATGCTTCTTTAAGGCTTTTGTAAAGATGTTTGCTAGTTGTTCTGTTATTTGAGTATATGATATATCAATGGTTTTTTTTTTGGATATTTTCTATGAGGAAGAAGCAATACATTTTTATATGTTTTATATGCTTGTGAAATACTAAGTTTGAGGTAATATGCCTCCCTGTTTAACTATCATATTAAAGAATAATAGAACATAAGATAGTAGATACCTGATCTTTTTTAGAAGTACTAGATTTAAAGTATCTCACAAGTAGTAGTTGTTATTGCTATCAACTTTATCTCTAAACTAGATCTAGAAATAACTGTTAGTTTATTATTTTTTTTAAGAAATAATATTATTTTAAAAAAAAATACAAAATTATATTATAGATCTACTTTCAGCATAAGCTAATGTCTAATTGAAATTTGAATACTTGGCTTAACTGCATGTACTCATGATTGATGAAAGAGACCCCAAGCCCTAGAGACCTTTTCACATATATCAATATGCAAAAAGTTACATATAAGTGAACATGTAAACTAGAATCTAAGAAATAACTAATTATACTAACTGTATGTGTTATATCTTATCGGATAATAATAAGATAGTCAATCTTTCTCATAATTTACATGCATGTATCAGAATTAATTACAAATATTGTATTGGAAGTAAAATTAGTACATGAATCGATAAGAGTATGTAATGGAGCTCAACCTAAAAGTTCAATCTTTGTAAGAGAATCAAGCGCATATCTTATTTTGATTAGATAATACATCTTTTAGAATAAATTAGTTATGTACTGAGAAAATATTTGAGTTCCTCAAGATTCTTCTTTTGAAATTATGGCTGAAAATACTCTTGAATTAGGTAATTTTTAATTATCATCTTCTAGTAATCAAAATATTATTTATATACATAACAAGTAAAAGTACCATATTATCAGAGCTCTAGAAAAATAAAAAAAAAATCATAGCACACTTGTGTAAGATAAACGAGATGTTTATTTATGAAAATATAATAAATTAAGTTATTAGAAACTGCTTCATATTATACAATGCTTTTGGTAATCTACAAAATATGCTTGATTATATCATTCTAACCAATATGGGTGTCTTATATATACTTCATCATTAAAGGCACCATGAAGAAATATATTCATCATGTTTGACTGATATATTCTCAATGTATGAGACACTGTCAAGAATATGAATATGTATGGAGATCATCTTGGTCCCAATAGAGAAAATGTCTTGTTATTATGCATCAAATGTTTGAGTGAATCTCTTCTACCTGCAATTAACAATAAATATTTCTATATGTCATGATACAAGTTCCTAAGTTTTATTGGAATAAATGACATCTATGTTTTTTAATATGGCTTGGTGTTATGTTGGGTGAGATAATACTTAAGGAGACTTGAATATTCTAATATAGTCAAGATAAGTAATGAAAAACTAAAAAAAAAAAAGAGAAGACATGTATACAATGATATTTGTGAAATTGAGTGTTGAGTATAATTATTTTATTTTTTTTTGGAAAATGACTGAAAGGTTAAATTATAAGAATTGGCTGCGAATCATTTGACTTATTGGTTGACTCGTCTATGATCTGAGTAGACAGTATATGTCTCCTCTCATATTAGGTCATATGTCTTGGGTGATTATGTCTCTTAGTCTTTGACTCATCGCTAGTCTAAATTAGAGTAGACTTGTGAACTACTGTGTTATTTGAATTCATCTAATGATAACTCCAAAGGAGTATAAATATAATATTGATTTACAAATTTAAAATTAGGAGACACGCACAGAACCGGGTCGAACCCTGTAGATTTCATGACGCGGGCCCGTGTTGGGCTAAGCTCCACAGAACCGTGCCGGGCCAGGCATGACACGGTACAGTAACCGTGTCTTGCCTGGCCCGGCATGGTAGCCCGGTTGGGCAGCCTAAAATTGTGTCGGGCCCGGCCCATCATGGCCCATTTGACACCTCTATCTTAACTAAATGTTTATTTTTCTTTTTAGCTATCATATTTTATGGGAGTATGCCGACACAAGAAGTTTGATGTATAATTTTTGTAATCCATATTATAAATATCGAATCTATCTGATATGTATTCTAATATATTATTATTTTTTATTTTTTTAATATATTTATCAATTATTTTGTATTATTTTATGAAATATTTGAAAAATAAAAAAAAAAATTGGTAATTATTAACAAAAAGAAAATACTCACATAAATCATGAATAATCATTAATAAATGTAATCAAGTAACTAAAGTCATATTTGGTTATATCTTTATTATGTCAACATACATATGAGCACTGTTATCATAAGCGTATAATTCATGATTCAATTCATGATTGATTTATGATACAGGTAGTGACTGTTATCACTGAATCACGAATCAATGCACATGAATTGAATTAATATCGATTCTCAAATGACCAAGATCCTTAAAAAGTTACAAAAATAAAACTAAAATATAAAAAAATTGTCACTATAGGAATTAATTAATGTGGAAAAAAATAACTACAACCTTTGGTATTACGTATTTAATGTAAAAAAGCAACAAAATATTAAAAAAATTACAAAAAAAAACTAACATACCAAAAAAAAAACTAATCGTAGGAAATAAGAATTAATTAACGTAGAAAAAAATCACAAAAATTTGATTCACGAATTGATTTTTGATTCTCAATTTACTAATCAAACATTTTGATTCTTGATTCGAATCTCGATTTAACAACTATGCATATAAGTATATCAGATCGAATGAGTTGCTATTCACATTATGTTAGTGAGTATGATAAAAAACTTTGATATATTTTTTTAATTATATCCTTCATATTGTCATTTAGAAATATCCATAATGATTGGATAAAATATTCTTAACTTGGTCAATAATAGATAATCAAGTTGTGAATGTATTAGTAAAAAGTTCAACACTGTCAAACTTTAAAGAAAACTCTTAACTTGGCCAATGATAGATAATAATAATAGATATTCACTTTGCAAAATCTTAAACTGAGTGTTCATAAAAATTTTTTATCCTGCAAATAAACATAATTATTTAAAAAAAATCAATGCTGAGATGCTAGAAAAAAGAACTTACTTAAAATATAATTACATGACAATTAGGAAGAAGCATAACATGTTCATAATTTAATGAGATGACAGACATATTGTCATATTCGATGTATTTATAAAGTTTGTCATTAGCTATAATAATATTTTCAGAATATAAAAAATAATAGTCAATAAATAATGATTATCTGTGAAGTGAGTATTAACTCTTGTTTTGATAATCCAAGAGTCTGAATGATGAGTACGAGTGACAAATCCAATAATATTAAGAAAGGGAAAACGTATGCTCCTGACTTAGAAAGAAGTTTTGTATATTCATACTTAATAAGTATCATATAAATGAGTTTTGTGATGAATATTGGTTGACTCTGATAATCAGTTTGTCTCTATGTAGTAATTATTATATTCTCTCAAAAAATAAGTTCCAGTAATTATTTGTGGTATAACCCGCTCTTCTATAATGTGCATACTGAATTGAGGTTTTTTTTTTCTATTTATCTTTACTGTGACGAATTCTCTACATATTTCATTTGTTAATCAAACTTAGGTTTTCTTTGGTCTGAATTCTTGAGAAGTGTAAATATGCTCTAAACCAAAAAAAAAAAGTTGGAAGCATGAATAAATATGTCCACAAAATGAATAACAAACGGTGGGTTGGGAGGGATTTTCCTAGCATCTTAACTTTGGGTTGATCTGAATTGGTCTTGAATTTGATTACTCCAAATTTAATGTTGTCCCAAAATTAATTTGCTCTCTTAATTAGACCAGAATTGGAACCAAACCATATATTGAGTTTTCCCCAAAAAAAAATTTTTGCATGAGCATCATTTCACTGTTGCACCTTGGTCGCACTACTATATTCCTTTGTGCACGACATCGACAAATGGGCGTCAATGCACAATAACTGTGTACAATATCTGTGCATAGTAATTGTGTGTGATTTCTCTATTATAAAATGTGTGTGCATTGTGTTAATACAATACATGCATATCTCTCTTAGGATTTATAATACTTGACCAGACACTCATCCTATGATTTATTTTCTATTTGATATTGCTGTAATACCATATAGATACTAGGAAACATAAAAAAATGATAATACTTGATAATAAACTTATACAAATAATGTGCTTATATAATGGATAAATCATATTGAGACAATCTACATGTTATGTTCTTCCATCAATATAATAAAAAAAATGAATAATAAAAATTGAATAGAAACTATAATAATACTTAATAAAATATAATATATAAGTAACGGATTGATGCAGCCTACATGTTGGGTGCTCTCATATGTTGTAGTTTGCCACCTTGTTTTAGAGGTGCCAATCAGGTTGTGCAGGGATTGACATGACTCAAATTCTGGTGGCCCAGCAACCATTGTACTGTGCGGCATGAATTAGGTGCTTGAGTCATGTTGTGCCGACACGACAACATGGAGGTAGGCCAGACACGACTCGATGGCTCAGCTTCCTCAATTGGGTTGTGCTGAGTCGGTCATGGGCCAAGCCGCTCTCGATTTGGCCCTTGGCACTGATCATTGGGGATTAGTTAGTGCTGCAGTGGCCCCTGGCCACTACTCATGTCCTCTGGCTGGCATTGGCCAGTCATGTAGTGCCATGTGGCCCATGCCGCTATTTCAGGCCGCCGTGCCAGGTATGTAAGCCATTCCTGGCATGACACATGTGTGATAGTTTTGGCATAGCGGACATGATGCCATAAATCCATGCCACACACAAAAATGCTATTGTGCAGGTGAAAATCATGATTTTCAGTGGTTATTTGGGCGGAAAGTGATTTCAAGATGTAGTATTGGTGTTTTGATGTGTAGCTTGTTTTTTTGCGGTGTTGTGGGTGTCAAAAAGCATCTCCATGTGTGCAATTGGAATTTCTGGGGTGATAGAATTATTTCTAACCCTGAAATTAGGTTTCCTAATTTGGGCAGAATTTCTACCCTCAAATCATTGTTTTTTGGAGCAGTTTTTTTTTTGACAAAATTACTGGAATATTTATTGATTGAGGAGGTTAAAAATATGGTTATTACTTTTTGAATGTGTTATGACAAAAATAATGTGTTGTGGATGTCAAAAAGCACTAATAAAATTGCAACTTGCATGAAGGCCTGATGCCACTCTAGCATGCTCGGCAGACCCATTTGGCCCGTAGTCGAGTACAATCATGCCTGGCCGTGCACTTGCTAGATCGTGCAGGTTTCTGGGCTAAAAAAAAATCTAATTAAAATGTTTTGAAACTTTAATTTCATTAATTATTGAAAATATAATGCTTAAATGAAATAAAAATAAAATAAATAATTAAAAAAAATGACTTTCGGATAACAAAAAAAAGTATTTAATAAAAAATAATTTATTCTATAATCAAAAGTAGAATATGATACTCACACCCACATTTATAATATAAATTGAAGCATAAAATTATAAGTGCATAAAGAACATAGCTGATATAAATCTAAAATAATGAAAATATGATATCGTATGAAAAAAATACAATCAAAAATTACTGAGCCATCAATATGTGACTATAGTACTAGCAGGTAGCGCGGATGCAGGGGGTCATCATTATGTAAGTATTTGAAGGTATCACTATTGTGACCTCAATTCTTCCATGTCCTATGAATCATAATTCGTTAGTAGCTCTTGGGTCCTATCTTGAATGTTCAATCTCAAATTTTTCTAGTCTGTCATGCGTGTAAGTGTCTCTATGATGTTTAATCGTGGTTTGATCTCCTATTTAAAATACTATTGGCCGTCACAGAAAAAGTTGGCTTTGATGCTGTACTAGATATCATAGAGGTTAGTAGATCACGTGTCATGTTAGATACGAATTAAATATCTAAATTCTTATCATCATAATTTGATAAGATGGAGCAGTAATTAGTATTTGAGTATTGATAGCTCGTTCCTATTCGAAAAATAGCTCATCGCTTTCTCAAGGCTAATTGAATGGAGAAGTAAGCATCTTCAAATATGATGTTCATGTTAGTACTCGGAGTCTGACTGTAACTATCATATATAATGTTGTAATATATAATAATTTAATTAAATTTTCGCGAATACAACTTTTAGGTATGTGTTCATAGTTCATACACGTGAATAGTATGTCAAAATATATTTTATTTCTCACATTAATCGTAAAATACATATAGGTAGCCAACAATAAAGAGATAGAATGAAGGATTAATATTTTAAATTTGTGATTTTCATCTTAACAGTCATGATACTAAATACATGAACTCTATACTTACAAAACATGTTACTAATTTGCGTATGTTACTCAAGTACAATACAAGTTGTTGGAGTATACATAGACGAACACATGGTCGTGTCATAAACAATTTTATGAATTTCATAAAAGATAATTTTGCATTATTATCAAAATCATCAATAATAAGTTCATCACTCTTATCATTGATATAGTTAGATATTATGTGTTGGTAGCCAATACATGACTCTAATATCATGTAGGTGTAATTTCAATAGTGTTTCACGTTTATTTGAATTTTTTTAGGTTCACTGACAAACAAAGAGTATTAAATTCCTATTATCTATTATTTATCCTAAAATATCTTAGTAAATTTATATTTTTTTAAATGCTTAGGTAAAAATTTTCATTCCTTCTTTTGTTATCAGATTGATTATGTGATACACCCATATAGAGCCTCGTCATCCAAGAAGCACGGACATGGACAACGAACATTGGGATACGACACAATGGATACGGAGACACTGCAAATTCCAAAAAACTAGAATACGAATACGACTAGGATACAACATGATAAAATAAAAATAATTATATTTATAAATAGTATTCTTAAAAAATAATTTAGCTAACAGAAAAAATAAGTTGCAAAACATATTTTTATAAATAATTTTCTAGGTTTGAAATTATATTTAATAAATAATCATACTTATATATTGCATATTTAAAAATTAAAATCATACTTTTAAATCCCACCACACTGTTCCAGCTCCAAAATTCCTCCCCGCCCCCTCATTCCAGCGTTTGAAACTACGAAATTCTTCTCGAATCGCATGTCCAGTCATCTCTAAATGTGTTGGAATCGTATCAAAACTTTGACCTCTGCAATTTTGGTCAATGATATGTCATGTGGTATATTGGACACGTATCTGAAGCATGTCTAGGTGTATTCACGTGTCCGACACACGACACTTTAATCCATGTCGTATTCATGTTTCATTGCTCGCATAACATACATACTATAGATATTAATATTACTTATTATTAAAAGTATTATAAAAAAATATACTAAAGTATTTTATTTTGAATATTATATATTTAAAGATCTTCATCATATATTCATATATGACAGACTCATCATGAAGATGAATGAGATTAGGAAATTCTAAAATTTTTTTATAAAATTTAATTTTGAATCTACAATATGGGTGGTGAGACATGCGAAAAATATATTATCCACGCCTAGTTTAGATATTGGATTTCACCATATCACTCAAGTATTTTCTAGATTCTTTAATTATTAATTATTTTCCTAACTTATAAATATTTATATGTCATTTTGACTTGTTGGCCTAGGAATTTTATGATAGCAGACGGAAGATCTTGGATAATATTGTGATAAGTAAAAATGCATAAAATTGACTACCATATGACCATATGAATATCTAATCAATCAGAAGATACATAATAATAATTAGTTGATCATACATTCCCTCCAAATTGTGATATTTGAAGGGTCTAATGAAGCTGAACAGATCCAATTTAAAAGATTTTGCTGTTTAGTTGGGTTTGTCTGGATCTAATGTATTATATTTTTTGGTGTATTAATTAGTATCTTTTAAAGTCTTCATACTAATAAAGTTCACTTAATTTTTTATTTTTTAGGCAGTAAATAAGTTTGGTTTGAGATCATTGAAGATAACCTAATTTCAGCCTCAACTTTTTTGTAAGGTTACTATTTTTATCTATATTTGCGTCAAATTCATTATTGTTATATTAATTATTTGCTATTTTTTTATTTTTTTTAATTTATAAAATGTAATAACAAATTTATAAAATATAAAAAAGTATACCGTAACTGCAATCTCTTTGTTGTAATTAGCTTTCTTTTGCATCACCTATAATCTCAATTTAAATTTTTAGTTGCACTACATATATATAAATATAACAGTAGTAAAAAAGTAGTAAAGGTAGAAGTATAAGAGGAGAGAAGAGAGAGAGAGAGGAGCAGGAGATGAGAAAAATAGATAATTAGAAATAGAAAATAAAATTTAAAAAAATATAATTCTGTATTTATAAAAATTTTTATATTAAAAAAATGTATGTTTTTTATTTTTGTTTTAATTTTTTATTAATATATTGACTAAAAATATGACAATCATTAGATTTTTGGCTTGTAGGTATTGGAAAATTCGGTGGCTACAAATTGCTTATTAAAAATTTATTTTTTCAAGACTGCAAAAGTGATGCAACTATCGCTTTCAGCACTTGTTATATGAAATTGTAATAGGCATCCAAAGTCAAAGCCTGAAGACCCTGGACAGCAGTCCATGTAAGTTGAACCTAACTTATGTGGTTGGGTTTTTTTTTAAAAACACTTGGCCTCATCAAGCAATTACTTGACTGGGTGTGATCCATGACCCGTGATCCATTGCCCGGCCATGGGTCCACCATGCTGGTGGACTGTGCCAATGGACCAAGTATGTGGATCATGGCTCAAGATGGCATGGTCCAGGTCAATGCATGGTTCTAGACCATGTCGTGTTGGGCCTGGCATGACTAATTCGGGTCATGCCTCTTGTCGTGCCTGAGCTGTCTAACCCACTTGACACATCTAATCTATCCAAAAATTTCAAACATTCTATTTAAGTAAGGATATTTTAGTTGTCTCAATTCAGATATTTATATTTTCTTTTAATAATCTCATTTTGTTGAGGTATGTCTATGCATGATTGATATATAATTATATGCTTAATACAATAAGTGCACAACAGTGTTTTAAAAAGTATTTCTTTAACGCCTTGATGCGTGCCCCCAAAGCGAGGTGTTCATAAAACACCTCAAGGCATTACAAAGAAAAATGTAAACTCGACGGAGCTCCACACGAGCTCCAGCAAGCTCCATGATGGAGCTCGTATAGTTCCAGCGAGCTCCATCGAGCTTTTTGTGCAGCATGGGAGAGGGGTGAGGGCGAGGGGAGAGGGGTGAGGCCGAGGGGAGCCCCAGCGAAGGGGCATCTTAAAAATATATTATAATATATTATACAAGGCGAGGGGAGCTCCATGCGAGCTCCATTGAGCTCGATGGAGCTCCTCGAGATCCATCGTGGAGCTCACTGGAGCAGGGAAGAGGGTCAGGGGAGAGGGCAAAGGGAGCTCCAGCGAAGAGGCATCTTAAAAATATATTATAAATTATAATATATTTATTAATTATTTTTATAGTCAAGGGCCATCTTAAAAATATTTTTAAACTTTGATTTTTTATTTTTTTATTTTTTTATTTATGTTATTTTATTTTATATATTTTAAATATTAATTAATTATATATTAGGATGCTCAAAAAACGTATGCCTTAACGCCTCGAGGCTTACACCTCGTCTCACAAACATAAAAATATCTCATCTTATGTTTTTGTCTTTTAAAACTTTAGTGCTCAATTGGTCTGACATATGTTTTTATATATTGTTAGTTTTTAATTTTAAATATTTATATGGAATTGATTTTTATTATTTTTCGAAAGATTAGAAAAATAGAAAAATTTATGATATATCTCGAAAGAGCTATACTCATGTATATCTCAAGTAATTATTGAAAAAATAATTATATACTTAAATTTTTATGGTTGCATATTTGTCAATATGAGTGTATTTGATAGCATAATAAGCTTTTGTAAGCTTTTCTAATTGATATACCTCATACTTTATGGTTGAAATACCCCTAAGACTAGAATACAATATTTTTAATTTGGCTAGTAATGAGTGACTGAGCTGAAAATGCACAGATAAAGGGTCCAACACACTCAAACATTTAGAAGATCTTACCGTCGAAGATAGAACATACACTCCATTTTGTTCAATCCCAAATATGATATTCTTAGAGTCTCCTAATTATACAAATAAATTTAGTAATAGTGAAAATAAAATCAGAGTTGAATTATCTGAAAAGATAAGTCATATAATATAAACTAATAGGACAATTGGAAACAAGTTAAAACAAAGATAAGGTATAGAGTTGAGCTGCAAAAATAACAAAGTCACAAGCTGGATACTAAAATATCTAATAACTTTCAAAAATTGTCATTAGTGATAATAATGTTTTTAGAACAAAAGATGATATAATGAATATGATATAATTAATGATAATATGGATCATGAGTGTTAGCTCTTGTGTTGATTAGCCATGAGTCTATATTGAGTGTATGAGTAATAATTAGTAAAATCTCAAAAAAAAAAAGATTTGTTATTATCTTAGAGAATAGTTATTTATACTTTTTAGAAGTATCAAATGGGTCGTGGCATGTTGGCACGACCTATTTATGCGTGGTCCAGCTATGCAACCATTTCATGTAGGCACGACTCGTTCATGTGTGGCCTAACCATGTCATCGTGTCGTGTTGGGCATGACATGAGATGGATCTTGTGTTGTGTTTGGCACAAGATGGATTAGTGGTGTCAAATGGGCTGGGTAGGCCCATCCCATTTCTTGGTGGCCCAATCAGGCCATAGTGTCGTGTCCTGCATAGCCCAGTACAGTAACTATGCCAGGCATGGCATGACTTGAGAAGTACTAGCCCAGTATATCCTGCCTAGCTAGTTTGGGCCGGGTCATGCATGGACTTGCCGGGTCGTGCCGGGTCGTGCTTGGACTTATCGGGTCTTGCTTGGACTTACCGAGTCTTGCCTAGACTTATCGGGTTGTGCCGGGTCGTGTCTTTTTGGCCCATTCGAAATTGGGTCATCCCAAACTTCAAATATATTTTAAAATTTAAATTTTAATACTAAATTCATTAATTAAATTAATATAATAAAAAAATTAAATTACTATCACAAATCATAACTCAACTAAAAATACGTATAAATTATAAAATAATAAAGCACGATTAAATCATTAAAAGATAAAAATGAATACATCAAAAATAAACTCATAAACATAAAATATCAACCTAATAAGTAAGTGTTTGAATAAATAAAGAACAAAATAATAATAAAAGCAGCAAGCAATAATGATAAAAATAAATAAACAAAGACAATCCAAAAAAGATCAATCTCGTAAGTGTATGATAGTATCACTAGCGATAGGTAGTAAGTAATACAATAGGTTCAATCTCAATCGTTATTAAACTCCCATGAATCATCATTAATAATCAACTCATTGGCTCTTGCTGCAGTTGCAGTACGATTCTGGATTATCAATCTCGAATTCTCTCAATTCTTCATGCATGCTAATTCCTCAACATTATCTAGCCATAATCTCGATCTTGTATTTAAAATCACATTCATTGCAAAAGAAAAAGTAGACTCCAATACAATGCTCGACACCGTAGAAGTCAATAGATTTCGTGTCATCTTAGATAGCACGGAATAGGGGAACTCATATGATTTTTATCACTATAAAATATCAAAGTTCTTATTATCGGTATGTGATAGGATTGAGAAATAATCCGTATCTAAGCACTGAAACAACTCGCTAATATTTGATAGTCCATCCCGTCATTTCTTACTCTCTAACTGAATGGAGAAGTCATCATCTCTGAATATGGTATACATGTTCGTACTCGGATCCTGACTACTATTATCATCATACCTAAGTATGTAAATAGCTCAGTCAACTTCTTGTAAATGAATCATTTAGGTTGGTGTTCCTGGTTCATGCACGAGAATATTAGAGGTGTCAAACGGGATGGGCTGGGCCAGCACTGCCCATTTTTTCGGGCTCACTTGCCGTGCATGACACGTCACGGTTATTTGGATGGTATGTCTCGTGGCTTGAAATTAACCCAGATTCAGGTCAGTTCGGGCCGGATCAGGTTGGGTTTGGATAAGTTTAGGTAATTTAAATTTTAAAAATTAGGGTTTGAGACCTGAGCCGGTGCGCTGCCGCATCATCATTCCCATCGGACTTGCCCATCCATCGCCCGTCGGGCGACGCCGCATCGTCCCCCGTCGGGCATCATTTCATTGGTCATCGAGCACGTCACCCATGCCGTGCCCACATGTCATGCACCCAGGTCATGCATGGTAAGGCATCAGGCTGAAGACCCTCGGCCGAGCCCGGCCCGGCATGGGCATGAGTTTGCATCTTGCCATGTTGGGCTAGGCACGACAGAGTCGGGCCGTGCCTTGGGCCGGACCCAGGCCGTACCCAGGCCGCTCGGCCTATTTTACACCTCTAGAGGATATGTATGTTAAAATATTTTATACCATTTCTACCTTAATCCTAGGGTCCATGCAAATAGTCATACAATAAAAAGATAAAATGGTGGATCAGTACTTTATGTATGTTGTTTCCATCTCAACAACCATATCACCAAATGTTGGGTTATATTTTAACTTCATAAACATGCAATTAATATTGGATATGCACTTGAGTGCAATGCAAGTTGTGATAGTATAAATTGATGAACACTTATTCATCATGTCATAAAAAATTTTTAGAAATTTTATAAATAAAATTCTCATAGCTAGTTAGTGTCGTCAATAATAAGCTCTTCATTCTTACTATTAACGTAGTCAAATATTACATGTTCGTATCCAATACATTATTCCAATATTAAATATGTGTAATTCTAATGGTATCTCAAATTAGATTGAAATTTTTTTTTTCTTAGATTTGAAAACATAGACTACTAAACTTTTGTTGTCTGCTAGGTGTACGAAGAAATTTTAGTGAGTTACATATATTTTCTAATGTGGGGGGAAATAATATTCATCCCCACTTGTACTATGAGGTTAATGACGTGACATATATATCTAACATGGAAAATCTCTTCTAATAGCTTATTTTAATAGTCCTAACTAATATGTTAATGACTACTCCATTATTAGATATTATCGAATATGATACTATATATTTTATTTTGAATAATATATTCTCTAAAAATTTTTATCATATACTTATAAATGGTCGGGCTATCATGAGGATGAAGAATCTCGGAGAATACTAATATTTTTTTTATTTAGTGTCCATTTAGAATTTACATAGTGGGCGGTGATACATGCGTAAGGTGTGTCGTCATGACTAGTCCAGGTGTAAGATATTACAGACATTACTTCACTATATTTCCTAAATTTATTAGTAATTTTTTTTTTCTAAATTATAGTATTTTAGTACGTTGTTCTTAAATGTGGACATAGAAATCTTACGATATGCAGGTTAAAAATAAGTCTGTATGATACTGACTACCCTTGGATTCTTCGAAAATCTAATTGGAAGACCAATCGTGGTGATCAATTTGACAATGTTTTTCCTCTTCAACTCATTGTGATATATGAAGGGGGTCAACACATAGGCTGAATTGGATCCAATCTTAAAGACCTCATTCCTGAATTAGATTTGTCTAGGATCTAATGTATCAAGTTTTTTGGTGCATTTTTCGGCATACCTTTTAATGTGCACATTCTCATATGAATTTTTATATGTTAATATTTTTTTATAATATTTATATTGTGCAGTTTGTTCATTGACACCCCTAATATTTTTAGGTTGTATAATATTAAAATAAGTTTAAACTTTTTATTTTCTTTTAATTTTTTGTTTTTTAGTTTTTGGGTCGAGTCGATTGGTGTAAACAAAGTTTTGGCAGTCTCAGACCTTTTCTTGGGTTATCATTTTTAAAATTAAAATTTTTTATGTTTACATTTAAATTAATTTCGTTATCATCATTAAAATTAATATTTATCATTTTAATTTTTTAATAGTTTCATAATTATATTGTAAATTTTGTTTTTTAAATTAAATATTAATTTGTATTAAATAAACTACAACTTTTAACTAAAATAAAAATAAAAAAACTAAACTAAACAAAATTTAAAAATTAATACTCATAATTCATAAAATCTCAGTTGCTTTATGATATTTGGACTGTAATTGGTAGTCCCCACCCGAGTTTTGAAAGTCAAAACTAAAAGGAGAGAGAAAAAAAAGATAAGAGAATCAAGATGAGAGATACTATGAGATGGAGATATAAGATAAAATGGATATATGTTTGAGAATGAGATGAGGTATATATATAGATTTCAAAAATATAATTTAAAAAAAATTATTTTTTTTATTTTTTTGGATTTTTTTGAATTTTTTTAATATTTTAAATGGGCAGAATCACGACATCCGTCGGATTTCTGCCACTAGTTGTTTGGGCTCGAATCCAAAAACTTAAAACACATTTTTTATGACCGTTGGATTGGATCGACCATCAAACCAACCCAACGGTCACAGATTCCAGAACTTGGGCTTCTAAAATGTGTAGGAAGTTTGGGCATTTGGGTTCGGTCGTTCGGACTTCGTAGTTCAGATGCAGACTAGCCCGAACTCTGGCCCGAGATCCATCCATCTAGGGTTGGTGGCGGGGCATGATTTGGGTTGTGCCGATGAACCGTGCCTTTGGGCTTGGGTACTGGGCCTTGCCTGCCCTGACATGAGGCCCAGGTTTGCTATGCACGGCACGAATTGAGCCGTACCTCGAGCCATCCCACATTGGGTCTCGGCATGGTTCCGGACCATGCCGTGCAGCCCGACCCATTTGACACCTTTTAGATGGATCTTGTGTTGTGCCCAGCATGGCAGGGCTGCCAAAGCAATAGGCCTGACATAACTCATTTGGCCTGCATCATTGCTGGGTCATGCTGAGCCATGCCCGGTCTTGCCGACTTTGGTGAGGCCCTAAATGCCCCGAACGCTAACATCTCGGCCAAGTAAGCCGAACTTGGATTACTTGGTCAATTTTTTTTTTTTAAAAAAATACCCAACCTTGTCTAGCAGTTACCCGACAAGGCTTGACCTGTGACCCATGACCCATATGTGCCTAATCCTGGGTCATCATGCTAGTGCTCCATATCACTGGGTCATCGTGCTAGTGGTCCATATCAATGGGTCATCGTGCTAGTGGTCCATATCAATGGGTCATCGTGCTAGTGGTCCATATCACCGGGCCATGCATGAAGGTCATGCTTGACCTAGCACAAGGCACAGCTCGCTCCAATCTAGCATGACATGAGTTGTGTCTTGGGCTAGTACAATTTAGTTCCTTGCATGGTTCTGGACTGTGTTGTGCCGGGACTGACACGATCAATTTGGGCCTTGCCTTATGTTGTATCCGGCTTCCCGACTCACTCGACATCTCTAGTACTCATTTCTAGTAAGTGTAAGTATCATGATAAGTGTATTTTATAAGTACTCTTAGATGACTATGATATTTAATATGTTTCTATTAATTTCATGTGAAACTCTCGAGATCCTTTCTGGATTAGTATCTACTCGACATTTCTGGTGTGACTTATCCTCCTATGATGAATATATAAGCTATTATTCTCCTCTATTTATCTTTGTTATGATAAGATTTCTTTAAACCATTAATTTTTGTGTTTTTTTACTATTCTGCCAAAACCCTAGATTCATCATAGGGTTTCTGCCCAAATCACCAATGTGCGCCACCGCATGCCGCTATTGTGCAACATGAGAAGTTGTTCAAAAACCTCGTGTGGCACAATGTGCCACCAATTATGTGTTTATTGCTTCTCAACTTCATGCGCCTCTGCTATCACCACCATGCATGATTGTTATTATCACCGTGTGCATTCGTTGCCACCACTGTGTGCGTGTAATTATTATTTTTGCAATTTTTTTTGTTCTAATGTATTTAGAACAATAATATTAAAAATATAAATGGAAATGACACTGAAATTCACACATCAAATACACTTATATAATAGTCAAAGTGATTGAGATAACCCATATATTGTGTGCTCTCATCAAAAAATAAAAAATAAAAATAATTAAAAAGTTTACAATCAAAATCTTACAATGATAGATCACCTGACGAAAGAACCACTCATTGATAAATTGATGGAGGAGTATTTGCAGACATACTTAATACTTTTGGTTGCAATGTGATAGTACATCAAGATATAGTTGGCTTCAATATTTTTATTTTGCATGACATATGAGATTCTTGTGCAATGAGAAAATACAATTGGTGAATGAGCTACACACACACACAACACCATGGAAAGATAGCCACAACTAATGAAAGAGAAGAGTATGAAGATGAGATTTGGGGAGAGCAAATATACTAGGTGAAGGAGAAGATTCCAGAAATGTTGTTCAATCATCAATTAAACTAGTTGTTGGACTTGACTTGTAATTGCTAGTGCTGCTGATGGAGGAGAGGATGACAGCTGAAACCAAGATGAGAAATATGGAATTAGTGGAGGCAGCCAAGAGAAATGCAAGAGTGATTGTTACATCTTTGCTTCCATCAAAGTTGTTTGAGAAGAAGGGAGAAGCAACTAGTTCAATGTTTGATGAGAACCCTTGCTTCTGGAGTCACTGGTTAGGAATTTCATGTGCATCTCTATTTCTGTATATGTGTGTGTGAGTGTGTGTGTTTGTGTCTGTGTGGGTATGTGTGTCTATATATATATATATGTTTTAGTCCTTTGTCTAGTCAGTTTTGCTTGTATTGCTCATCTCAAGTGCAGATAAATGAGGAGAGTAGTATTAGGTTGCTAGCTGACATTGATAGATTTCTCACAAATTTAATATGAATTATTAATATATGTTAATGCTAGAAAGTAACTCGTTTTAAGCAACATGCTATATTGTTCAACTGTAGGAGTAGTAATTTTGATCGTAGTGTCAAAAGATCATGAGTTCCCACATTTTCCTGGATGAGAGTGGGTAAAAAAATTAGCTCGAGTTCGTAGTTTTGGTTAAATTCTTGGAACATATGGTTATTGAATGATAAAGCATAGAGTTAGTTGATAATATAAAGCATACAAATATTGAAATCAATTAATTCTACGCTCTTATTATGTAATAACTCAATACAAGAAATGAAGTGATAGAGTAAGAAATATAGGACATTAAATTGTTATCCCTTTGTTGCAAGCAATAGACAAATAAGAATAATGTTTAGATAATTATGGCTGAATATTTAAAAGATAAGATTATAAATATCAAGAGAATATGTGATAGACATAACAATGAAATTGGTAGCAGACGAAGAAATTTTAAATGTGTATTATTTATGCTTCACAAGTAGAACTTAAATTGTAGTTGGTAGAATACCTAAAAGTTTTTGTAAAGATAGATGAATTAATGCAATATATACTAAAGTAAGAAATGATCATAGTTGATGGAGACTTAAATGGGCTTGTAATGATAAATAATAGAGACTACGAGTGATGTCATGATGTATATAAGTTTGGAGAAAAGAATTAAAATGAGATGAGTAATCCTATATTTTGTTTAAACTCATAAATTTATTATGCATAATATCTACTTTTAGAAGAGGGATAAATACTCGATGCTCTTTAATAGTGATTTTAATAGAAGTCAGATAATTTTTTTTTTCTTTAGGAGATATGTTAGAATATTATTCAAAGATTATGAAGTGATTTTAGGCATAATCTAGCCATTCAACATAGACTATTTATAATAAATTTGCATCTTAGACAATATGATCATAGGAAAACTTTAAATAAGTATCTAAAAATAAGATGATATAACTTAAAGGGAGAAAATGAGTGTTTATAGTAAAAAATTAGATGACGAAGTTATTTGGTTTTTTGGTGTAGATATAAAGATTATGTGAAATAAAATAATTAGTTATAGAAAAAAGATATCTATATAGATTTTAAGTATGCCTAAGAAAAAATATTTTCTCATACAAGAAAATATTATGGGAAAAATTTGAGGTCCAACAAACAATAAAGGATAAATTAACTTGTTCTAAAAAAATGCAGAAGAGCATGAATGAAAATATTATGAATTTGTTTAAGGAGGCAAAAATGAAATCTAAAAGAGTGGTAAATAAAATTAAGTGTGAATCTTTAAGACATGATGAGTAATATGTGAAATCATAAATCAAAATTAAGGATGAGAAAAATAATATTTATAACCTGATTAGGATGAGAAAGAAGATGAGCATTGACATTAGTTATGTAATGTATATTATGAATACAAATAATCAGATTCTAATAAAAGATGAAATAGTTAATAAAAGATAAAAAATATACTTTCAAAATTTTTTTCAATAAGTGCATGGATTTAGATTAGAATATTGAGAATGGTAGGGGCTAAATAATCTTAGATATTTATATAAGATAAGAGTCACATAGGTTAGGCAAACTCTCAAGAAAGTGAAATCAAGAAAGTCTTATGGGTGTAAAATGTGTGTAGTGGTTGACTAAGTTAATTAACAAGATCATGAGGATCAAAAAAATATCAGATAAATGAAAATTAAATATTATAATTCTTACTTATAATAATAAAAAAGTGATATCCAAGATTGTTACAACAATTGAAGTATTAAACTCATAAGCCATACTATTTAACTTTTGGAAAAAGTGATTGAACACATTAAAAAGATAAATAATAATTTTAGAAAATCAATTTGAATTTACATAATATAAATCTAGTATATATTATAATAATTATTTATTTATTCAAAGATTTAATCAAGAATATTGAGCGAATAAAAAAGAATTTTGTATGTCAGATATTGATTTAGAGAAAGGTGAGAATTTTAAAAGATTTAATTTGGTGGGTATTATGTGTTAATAAGTATCAAACATTATATATTTAGCTAATTAAAGATATGTATGATGAAGTGATGTCCATGGTTAGGATTAGTCATATGCTAATTATGGATGAATATGCAATAACTATGAGATTTTACTAAGGATCATCACTCATTCATTTTCTTTTTAAGCTAATTTTGGATGAATTTGCAAAAGATCTCTAATAAGACATTTCTTTATGTATATTATTTGTAGATGCTATAATGTTAGTTGTTGTAGATGATATAATGTTAGGCAAAAAACTAGAAATTTGGAGGGTAATATTTGAGTTTAAGTGATTTAGGATTAGTCATAGTAAGATGAAATGCTTGAAATATGAATTTAATTATGTTAAGATTAATAATGTTGTGATAATTAAAATGAGAAAACAAGAAATATTATCAATTATTTCAAATACTTAGTTTCCTTGTTAATTAAAAACAAGAAGATTGACTAGATTATATCTCATAGGATTAAGGTTGGATAAATCAACTTTAGAGTTGCCCTATGTATTCTTTGTGATATACGAGTATCATGTAGATTAAATGGAAATTAATAGAGAACAACAATAAGACTAATTATACTTTAAAAGAGTGAATGCTGAGTAATCAAGAAGCAACATATATAAAAGATGAAGCAGAGAAAAGGATGTTAAGATGAATATGTGGTATGATTAAGAAGGATAAAATTTGAAATAAAATTATTAAGAAGAAAATTATTATAACTCTTATAAATGATAAGATGAGGAAAATTGCATGGGGTGATTTGGTCAAGTTCAACATAGTTCTTTTAGTGTATTAGTTAGGAAATATGAGATTATTTAGGTAAAAGGAGGAAAAAGAAATAGAAGTAGGTCTCAGAGGAATTAATAGAAATGATAAATAAAGATTTAATAATTAAAAGATTAAAAGTGAATATAATTTTTTACATAGTGGAATGAAAAAGGAAGATCAATAAAACCAACCCAAAATAATTGAAATAAAGCTTGATTGACGATGATGATGATAAGTAAGATTCAATGTGAGTTTGCAACATCATTATATTCATCTCAGCTGACAATACATAACTCACTTAGTTATTCAACTTCTTCGACAAAGATTAGAGGATTAATGAGTTTGATCATGTTACTATCCACAATACATAGCTCACTTAGTTAACTATGTAATTCCTAGAGATCTTTATAGTTGAGGTTGAGACTATAAAGTGAGTGCGATAGCTGAGGGAGACAAGTTGATTATCATATCCATCTAGGGGTCCTCAAAGCTTCATCTCATTGTAATCCCTATTAAATAGGATATTCAGGATTTCATCCTAGTGGGGCATCAATTGATCCTTCTAGACCTTTAGGAAATATGGCTTTTAGTACTCATCTTCTACTTAAGATTTATGTATTATTGACTCATAAACTAATATTCATATTATAGATAACTTATTGGTGTGTAACGAGTCTTGTCGTGTTGGCATGACTCATTTTTGCAAAGCACGACCATGCGACCGTGCCATGCTAGACATAACATGGTAAAATTTTCGTGCCGTGCTAGGCAGGGCATGGTCAGATGGTCCACCGGCCTAACACGGCCGGGTGCACAATCGTGATGGAGCATGCCGAACCATGCTGAAGGTGCATGCGAAACTCGGTCAATTATAATCGGCCATGTGATAGATTGTTTTAAAAAAATTAGACTGCCCCATGACATGTTTGTCTAATTTTTTTAGACTGCCCTGTCATGGGGTCTAATTGTTTAAAAAAATAAAAAATTAGGCCGCGCGAGTGATTGCCCGTCGTGCTCGACGGGGCCTTCGTCGAGCGGTGCCCCGGGCTGGTTTACAATGCCACCGAGCCAAGCACATGGGTCATGCCTAGCACGGCATGAGCCATGCAATGGGGGCCCAGCCCGGCATGGCATAACCTGCCTAGTCCGGCCCAAACCGTCTGACAACTCTAAACTAATTATGTTTTTTTTTACTATTTTATTTACATGTTCATATGATTATGCTATGGTCAATAGTCATCCTCGAGATCCATTGAGTATGAACAATATGTAATTTTGCCCATTATTTGTTTTACATATTTTGTTTATTTCTAATTATTTTGTTAGTCTTTTTTCTTGAGTTGTCTATATATATAATTAATTTTGATTTTATTTTTTCTTCTATTAATATTTATTAATATATCAAAAGAATTCGAAGAGACTAGTCTACAACTGAGCAAAGTGGATTATACATCTTTTCTTCAATGATAAGATCTACTAGGTTCTTCATTATGTTGAGAATTCTTTACCCAAGTTTGAAGGATATTTCTATCTTAGAATAAAAGTTATATTAGTTAGCAAAATATACTAGATTTCTTATCATGCCTAGAATACTGATGTGAGTAATACTCATTAATCTAATATTCTCAAAAGTATGGATAAGATTTGAGAGGAATTCATATGCTTTGTTATGTTTATTTATTTATTGTTATTAATTACACGAGTATTTCTTTTTCATTATGGACTATAATTTTTTTATTTTTCAAAATTTTATAAAATAATAAAAATTAAATTTAATAAAACATATAAAAAATAAAAAGTGATAATATATTATATTATATGTTAGCTAATTTCAGTATTACTGCATGAATCATATGATTAAATATTAGACTTTATGTGCTGATACACTTTCATAAAATATTGTTGTATAAAGGAAAAATATAAATCTGATTGAATACAACTCAGACACTCTTCTTTTCTAGAAGTATTTTGAATTTTTTTAGGAAAATATGATATTAACCACAAACTAACTTATCAATCAGATGCCCTAGTTTATATTTTCACAATATGTGATATTTTGTTATGTTTATTGATTTCTTTCTAATGATAAATAAGATGACACACATACCTTGAGATGTGCCATTCTTGGATACTACAATATTTTTAAAAAAGTACAAGTATTTTTTCGCTAAGGTTTGATAGGATATTAATGAATACCAATATTATTTTTTTAGTAAGACTCATTTTTTAGCAAGCTTAAGGAGAAAGTCCAAAAAATATAATTGAATTCATTACTTTTTTTTTATTTTTTATAGTCTTGCTTTTACTTCCTGTTAGGATATAGAGTCACCCATTAGCTTCATCTAAACTTCTTGATTCATATTATTAAGTTACTACTATGAAATTATTATATGTTATAATAAGTATATAGTCATGTTGTTTCTAAAAAGATTACTAGGAAGGAAAAAATTCTCTTCAAGTCTAGATAACATAATAATCCACTAATCTATACTAGTTTAGATTTACGTTGAGTTAAAAACTATGAACTTTACTATTCATTACTTAGTATTTATACTAGTATAAAAAGAATATATATAGCATGTTCAAATCAGAGATGAGTCTATTAAATGGCAAAATAATTTAACAATTAGTTTTTTCTAATCTTTCCCTTTCGATCGGTCCTCCAGAAAAAAACAAATGAGTTGTATGTAATATTTGATGTTATAGGTTTTTGGTACTTCCGCCTACTTTCTTTTATTTTGTTATAATTTTTTAGCTTTATTGTACTTTTACTTTAAATGATATGTTGATGGAAGAATCTGATCAATGGAATGTCTCATTAGGATTTGTCTGTTATATAAGGACATTGTGCATGTGCACTTTATCAACACCATGCACTCATGAACAATCTAGAAGAAGAGCGCTAGGTTATCCCGTGCCACATTGTACTTTCATTACAATGAGGTAGAGGTGTCAAAGGTCGGCCCGGCTCAATTCTGCTTGGACTCGTGTTGGGCTGGCTTTCTACTCGTGTTGCGTCGAGGGTAACCCGGGCCTTCTGCTGGACCAGGGACAACCTGGTACTATGGCCTGAAGGCATGAGATTTTGGCACAATCCGAACCATGTCTCCCGCCAAAGCTTCTGGAACTAGTGACTGTTTGGGTCGGTTCGACCGTCGAACCCAACCAATGATCCAAAAAAAATTGAAATTTTTAAATTTTGGCTGTTGGATTCCATCCCAATGGCTAGGAGGCAGAACCCACGGCATTAGGGATTTTGTCCCTTAAAACACAAAATAATTCAAAAATATATATAAAAATGCTTTTTTTTAAAAAAAATATTTCTAAATCTATATAATACAACCCCCTGATCACTAATTTATAACTTTTATCTCTCTCTCTCTCATATTTTCTCTCCATCTCCTCTCAGCTCTCGCCTCTCTCTCTCTCTCAGTCAATCATTTCGTTTTGATTTTCAGGGACTCGAGTGTGGAGGTGGTGACCCTGTCGATGTGGTGCAGTGGAGAACATAAAAAAAAGTGATTTTATGCATTACAATATTTTTTTTAAAATTTTTGTTTAGTTAATTTTGTCTTAAATTTTAGTTAACTTTAAAAGTTTAGTTTTAGTTTAATTAATATTAATTAATATAGTTATTTTAAAAATATTAATTACAATATAATTAAAAAATAAATAAAAAATTAAAATGCTAAATAATAATTTTAATAATGATAATTAACTTAATTTAAAACGTAAACAGAGAAAATTATAATATAGATAAATTTTGTGGCTGGATCGAGATCAGCCTCAATGTTGACCCCTTTTATATACCGCAATGAGTTAGTGAGTAAAATATAATCAAATACATCACCACGATGAATCTTCTAATTATGTTTTAGAAAGATTCAAGGATAGTCAATATTCATGCATTATATATTTCAGCATCCATATCATATGATTCCTATGTCCAGCATTTAGTGAACGACATACTAAAATACTATAACTTAGAAAAAAAAATAATAATTAATGAATTTAGGGTATTAGTGTTAGAAACAGTGTTTGTGATGTATGATATCTAGAATAGCTCACAATAATACATCTTATTCATGCCCTCACCACCTACTATGTAGATTATAATGGATACTAAATAAAAAAATATTAGGATTCTCAGAGATTCTTTATTCTCATGATGACCCGACTATTTATGAATATATGATTGAAAACATGAGAGGGTCATTAGGAAGAGATTGTTTACGTTAGATACATGTATCACATCATTAACCTCATAGTACAAGCGAGGAAGAAGGTTTTATCCCTCACTTTAGAAAATATATAGAACTCACTAAATTTTTTCATATGCCTCACAGACAACAAGAGTTGGTACTATCTGTTTATCTGCTGGTCTACCACGAAGAAATTCTAATCGAATGTGAGACATCATTAGAATTACATATACCTTATGTTGGAGTCATGTGTTGGATACGAACACGCGATATCCCAATATGTCAATAGTAAGAGTGTCAAATTTTTTATTGACGACACTAATCGGGCTACATGAATTTCATTTATGAAATTTCTGAAGATTTTTTATGATACGACGAACATGTGTTCATCAGTTTATACTCTCATGACTTTTATTGCACTCGGGTGCATATGTAATATAAGTAACATGTTTAGGAAGTTTAGAGATGACCCGACACTTAGGGATATGGTTATAGAGATGGAAGCTTAGTATTTAAAGTATTGATCCACCATTTTATCTCTTTATTGTCTGCATGCTTCATGGATCCTAAGGTTAATGTGGAAGGGGTAAAGAATGTTGACATACATATCCTCGTACATGAACCAGGAAGACCAACATGAAGGATTCATTTATGAGAAGTTGACTGAACTCTTTACTACTATGATATTAGGTATGATGGTAGTAATAGTGAGCCTCTGAGTACGGACATGGATATCATATTCGAAGATGATAATACTTTCATTTAGTTAGCGAGGGGAAAACAAAGCGGTGGACTGTTGAATATGAGTGAACAATCTCGGTACTTAGATACCGATTGCTATTGAATCATATTATATTTCGATAATAAGAATCTTGATATTGTACAGTGGTGAAAATTATATGAGTCAACTTATCCCGTGCTATCTAAGATGACACGAGATCTACTGACTTCTCTAGTGTCGAGCGTATCATCGGAGTATACTATTTCTTTTGCTGTGAATGTGATTTCAAATAAGAGATCTAGATTAGGGTCAGATATTATGGAGACATTAGCATGAATGAAAGATTAAGAAGATTCGAGCTTGGGCATTTCAGGATCATGCTAGGACTGTTATAAAAGAGGATGAGTTAGTTGCTGATGATAATTTGTGGGACATTGATATTGATGATGATTGATGACTGATGTGAGATTGAGACATTGATGATTGACCTGAGCACCTAAGTCTACTTTACTGACTATGACCTACTGTTATTGATACACTGATACTAGTATCATCAATGATCATACGCTGACGATATTTATTAGTTTCATTTATTATTTTTGGATTGTTTTTATTTAATTTTTTTTGTCATTTTACTTTGAGACTTGATTCAGACACTTATATTTTTGTGATTGGTATTGGATTGAATTCATGTTTTTTAATTCAGATACTAATACTGCTATTAATTCTGATACTTGTTAGTTTTTAGATTTTAGTTGTTTATGTTTTATTAATTTAATAAAT